>JAYEPQ010000008.1:20751922-20999422 GCA_036321105.1 Dracaena cambodiana | reverse complement strand
ACTCATGCGATCCAGGCGACCCAGAAGACCCGATCGAATTTTCGTTGATTTTTCGAGTTTTTCGTCGATCTCCCCCGTAGCAATGGTACCCAAGAAGATCGCGACTTCCTCTCTTGCCTCCTCATCATCGGCGGCTGGCGCTATCAGCGGCGGCAGTGGCCACAACGGTGATCCAGTCCATGCCACGCCTATTGGAGGTAAAAATCTTAACTTTTGGACTCTTTAGCTTGATTTTGGAGTGACTTAGCTTGGTTTTAAACTGACCAACCACTTCTTTACCGGCGAGATCGCCGTTTTCCGTCTGTACGGCTTTGAGAAGAAAAAATGCCTCTGGTCTTCTTCCACGCAAAACTATCGCGTTAGCCTCGCGTTTGGAAATGCGGAGCTATTTTGCTAGCTGTCGCGTTTCAACGCGAGGCTACGAACTTTAGCTTCGTGTCTATAAACGCGAGGCTATTAGCTTTGCGTTTTACATATCAGCGCGAAGTTACCTTGTTAGCCTCGCATTTTACCAAAACGCGAGGCTATCTTCTTAGCTTCGCGCAGAGTTATTTTTTAACTCCGCGTTTCTATACTTAAAAGATTTTCTGAATTCGTAAAATTTTTTTTTCTAACTTTTGATTCTTCTTTTGCAGTGGGGTATTCAGTGGATGCTCTCTCTCATAAATACTATTTCGGATTTGCTGGGGGTGCAGACCTGACGGCTCAATTCTGTTTCACAACAAATCTCTGGGCCTACAAGCCAGGTCTAAGGGAACGCAGGGAGAAGTTGATGAGGTACCATTCTGCTACTGCATGGGAGATGCAGCCTTCGAGGCAACCAACCGAGAAGTGTTGGAGAAGCCCGCATTTCTCTTTGGAGATATAATGGAGCACTCGGAGTAGATCCTCTTTGAAGAGGAGTGCAAGTGGCTCTACCAATCTGGTGATACTTTAATGTTTCTTCCTAGTATGGAGCACAGTTACCCCTTAGTTTATCTTCAAAGGCTGACCGTGCATCATGACTTAGAGTGGGGGCTAACTCAGGAATATGACTGTTTTCCCACATGCAAGCTTGGTGCACACGGGGCTTATCAAGATGGCCCCACTCGGTATGTTACTGGGTTGCTTCCAGGAAGAATTACCAAGGAGCACCCAGTGGGGGAGGTTCCAACCCGTGCACGAACTTTCCTGAGTGAGTTCATGGCTAAGGGTGGCCAATATCCAGCCCACGACTTTTGGATGCCTGGCTGGGTTTACTCTTCCAGCAACATGTGATGGGCCCGCCTTGTCCAATATATGGTAGACTCTCACGAACCAGTTCTGAAGGAAATTGGCTAATACAAAGCCATCAGAAATGTTCAATTTGGGCTACCTCAGAGCTCCTATCATTTCTTCAGCCTCCTGGAGATGTACAAACTTGAAACCGACACCTTTTTCGTACTAGTAGGTGAAATGGGGCTTGCACTACATGAGATGTACGAGGTTTCGGGTTTATCAATGGGCGAAGTCCCTTATGAAGAGTACATCCTCACTACCAAGGAGCTAAATATGCTAAAGGCGAGAAATGAGCGCATCTACGCCGCTTACTGGGAGATGATGTGCCATTACTGTATCTGTGCCGACATGGCAGGTGTGCGTAACCAAGGTATCGGCCACAAGAAGTGGGCCGATTACCTTTTCGCAAACCTGAATTCCAAAGAGAGTTCATCAAGTGTCCATGGCCACAATCCTGTCGATGTCAAGGAGATTGATCGCCGCATAGCCAAGACACGTGTTATATTTTATACCACCGAATCAAACGAAGGTGGATTCAATCCTGACACTGTCTTCAAGAGCTTTCACTACCAGGCTCAGTTTTTAGTGTCCAACAGAGGTCATATCGCTGGATTTCTGATGCTATGGCTGAAAAAATGTGTCGTGCCATCACTGCCAAAGGATGCCAATGCAATGAATGTGGTTTATCTAGCAGTATTGCTTGCATATGGCCGACCATTTGGACTCCTTCCTGCCATGATTTGCAACCTCCAGAGCGGGCTGCGAGCGCTCTGCAATGGCTTCGTCCCAGCTGACAAGGGCAAGGGGAAAGGAAAAGGCAAGTCAAAAGAGACTGCCAAAGCAAAGACTCCGAATTCTAGGGTGGAGATGCCCTATATTTATCTGATGGCGTAGCTCGTCATGCACTGTCCCTCTTTGATGAGTGCGGCTGAACACCCCCCGGCTGACAAGCCATTCCTTGTGGAGCTATACGAACGCTCCTCATGGAAAAGTCATCATATGTCTCAAATCCGGAAGACACTCCGCCATCACCAGAATTACGAGATCTTCTGATACTTCCCAGATTTTCCTGGTGGGGAATACGGGTCAGAATTCAAGGATATTTCAGGAGCAGACAATTTTATTATCTTATCCTCAGGAGTGTTCTGGTGGCTCCTTAATATTCGCCCCGGGCACTTGGTGTATCGACAAGACACCATGTGCTATATCGAACCATACACCCCGAGCCGCTTTGCTCGTGAGTTTGGGTACACACAACTCTATGTGGGTAATCCGAACAAGAAGCTGGCCTATGAGGGGAATTTGTATGAGAGTGCTCACGGCTGGTTCCACTTTGTAGCTGGTGGAACCGGGATTGAATTCATACTACCCCAAAAGTCGCCCGAACTGAGCATGACGCTAAGCTTCTGCACGTAGTACAGCGTCGCCAACACTGACGTGCCAACTTATCCATCAACCGTAGTTGTTGCAAGGAGATAGAAGTTTTATATTCTTGCCGCAAGGGGGCCAAAAGAGTGAGGGTGAAAGGAATGGATGAATTCCTTGGCGCGGCGGCCGATCTATCAGATGTTGGTGACTCCGATGGAGATGACGATGATGGTGACAATGATGATGCTGATGTTGGAGGTGCTCTCCAACATACTCCAACACATAGTTACTCGTTCCCGGAGTCCAACTGTTAAACGCCGCGGACCCGCGAAAGAAGGGCCAGCGAAGAAGAAGTTGGCCGGGGAGACCCTATTAGTCCCTCAAGAGGCAGCTATCGAGTTTTCCATGGATCTGCTTGCCTCAACTCTACCATCAGCTTCGGCAGAGTAGAGTAGGCCTGTTGAAACTCCCAGTGCTTCTGATGCTCCGATTTGCCTACCAACTCAAGAATCTGGTGAGCACACTACGACGCAGACGTTAGGTGGCGAGACGGGTGTGCTTTTAGAGACGACGACAACTCCTCCTTCAAGTCCAACAACAGGACTTGTATCCCCTGGTATGGTTCCTTTAAATTCTACATTCTAACTTTTGTTCTTTTTCTATATTATATGTAACATTCCCTGTTTGCTTTCTGAGATGCAGGTAGTCAACTCCATTCTCCCATGCATTCAACTACCAGGGTGGAGTTCGAGGAGCTGGTCGACTACTCTGGCACCACCGGCTCAGTGGGTGGTCTTGGTAGTTCGGCGGAGGAGTTTGGCGTAGACTATTTCACCCCAGCTCCTCACTCTGTTCCTACTTTAGCTCTTGCAACTGACGAACTCGGGAGTTACGATAGAACAGAGGTCGTCGCAGCCACGGCAAGAGAGGCTCCCCCATCTCCAAGCCTTCCGTCACCGACACCAGCAGCTTGCTCTGTGGACACCTTCCCAGTTGTCGTTGGTGTGCCCTCTGCTCCTCAGCCAGCGGTATTAACGCCCTCTACTATTGTGGCTGTTGAGACACCGGTGACTCCTCCCGCTCCAACTCATTTGCCAACAGGGGATGAAGAGAATTTAAAATTTTCGTTTGAAGCCACTTCTACTACGGTAGGAGCTTCAGGTGGAAACACTCCATCATCCACCCCTATTGGCAGGGCTGCTCGACTTCCTAGTGCCGACGATACTTCACCTAGGGTTCCCAGTTCTGCCAAGTCTTTATTGGCTTTACTGGCCCCGCATGTTATGAGTCTGGTGCAGGGGCGAGCTTCTTCTTTCCCGACTCCGACAAAAGCCACTCCTCCCCCGGTGACATCTTCCTTGGTACTGTCTGCTCTAAATTTAGACACCGCTGATCCTCTTGAGGAGTTCTTCAATCACAGTGTCAATGATTTTATGCGGCTACTAAGGAGATGTATTGGGATGATTCTAGACGGAAGAGATTTTCTTGATTTTGGATGCTCAATGTTGTCCAGTTATCTGGATAATATTGAAAGGATCGGGGGACATGACCGAGCAGCTCCTTATCGAGCCCGCCTAGAAGCTTTGGAAGACCAGGTGCAAATGCTGAACACAGTTCGCCAAGCGGATGTGGAAGAGATCATCGAAATTGAGTTGGCGCGGTTTCAGGTAGAGCAAACGACTCGTCAGGAGGAGTTGAAGTGCCGGGAGGACGACTGGTCTCGAGAGTTGGCAGAGTTGCGAGCCAGTTAGGAGTCAGTTGTTAGGGGGTTGGAGATGGTGGACTTCGAGATCGAGGGGAGCCAAGCGGCCATTCTTAGAGCCAAAGAGACTATCGCTAAGGCTCAGGCTATTTTAGAAGCTAGCGAGTCTCGGCTAGGGGATCCGTTAGGAGGCGAGAAGAGCTGATCCTTCAACAAGAACAGCTGGAGCAGGAGGGCATAATAATGATCCGTGCTATTGAAGAATCTCGTCAGCGGTTGGCCTAGCAACTGACAATAAATGACGATGATTTATGCCGGCAGGCTCAACACTTCGTGGAGGAGACTCGTCGTCGAGTTATTAATGAGACGACAAATAAATTGAAGCTCTTGGGAGAGCCATAACTCCCTTTAATTTCATTTATTCTTTATTCTCTATAATAAGAAGAACTCAACAATTCTTTGAATTCTTTTATTTATTTTATTATTTTGTTACTTTATTCTTTTGATCTATGAATAAAGATAATTCTTTTGATTCTTTTATCTGTTGGCTACAAATTTTTTTCCTTGCACAACAAATAAATTGTCATAAAATTTGTTTAAACAATCCAAGGCTCATCTGCGTAACTTAGATCGTTAAAACCAGCCATATCACAATTATTGACCACGGTAAAGCTCTTTAATAGAGAGAACTGGTAGTTTGGTAAAAGCGTTTTTAACTGCTTTCACCAGGATGATCGGATCAGGATTATTGACTTAGACAGAGGTGCCTAATTGCACATGCCTTAGTTTAAAGAAGTCCAAGTGCTCATATGCGTAACTTGAACAAGTAGATGGTCATACTTCTAGGGATACAAACCAAAACCAGATGCGACAGTATATATATATATTTTTTTATGCATAGTATTTTTTCAAAAATTTGCCGTTGATTGGCATCATTATTCTATCACCATTCTTGTTCATTAAGCGATAAGCTCCACTAGAGTATACCGTCTCCACGATGAACAGTCCTTCATACTTGGGCTCTAATTTACCCTTAGTCTTGTGGGTCAGAATCATTGGCCTTTTAATAGGCAGAACCAAGTCTCCTTACTTAAAGGTCCTTAGTTTAACGTTCTTATTGAACGCTTGCGAGACTCGGGCTTGATATAACTCAATTTGCTGTTGAGCACGGAGACGCTTTTCATTCAGCGCTTCTAGTTCTCGCAATCTTTGTCGATGTTGTTCTTCCGTCGTCATCTTCGTGGCTAGGGCCACTCTTAATGACGGTATCTGAACCTCCAGAGGCAGGACGACCTCACTTCCATAGACCAAGGAGAACAGGGTAGCTCTTGTAAGGGTGCGGACGGTGGTGCGGTAGGCCCACAAACACTCTCACAGTTTTTCATCCCAGTCTCGTTTGTTGGAGGAGACGAACTTTCGAAGGAGTTTAATAATTGTCTTGTTGAAGGCTTCGGCCAATCTGTTTGCTGCGGGGTTATATGGCGTTGAAGCGCAGTCCTTGATTCTAAACTTATCACAGAACCATGAGAACCCCTGGCTAATGAATTGCGGTCCGTTATCATGAATGATTCTTCGGGGGATGCGAAAACGGTAAATGTCATGATGTTTAATGAATTTAATTACATCTGTCATTTTTACCTCTCTCATGGGCATGGTTTCGGCCCATTTTGAAAAATAATCGGTTATTGCGAGAATAAACCGATATCCCCTGGATGACGGGGGAGTTATCGGTCCCACAATATCCATTCCCCATGCCTCAAATGGCCAGCTATCAACGGTACTGTGCAAATATTCTGGGGGTTGATGTATAAAATTAGCATGTACCTGACATGCATGACATCGTTTAGCATATCCATTGCATTGGTAATCATATTCGGCCAGTAGTATCCTAATCTTCTTATGCAGTCTCCGAGTTTTGGACCGGGCTGATGAGCTCCACACACTCCATCATGCATTTCTCTCAGCACTTCTTCGGCCTCTGCTCTTGATATGCAGCGCAACAAAAGACCGTCATTCGATTTTCTATATAAAGTCCGAAGTGTATGATCATAATAAAATCTTTGAGCCTTCCTCTTTATTGAGGCGGCTTCCTTTGGATCCTCTGGCAGCATCTCATATAAGGCACAATCCATAAACGAAAATCGCCAATCACGGGATTCCAGAATTAGGCCTGCTTGGCACACTTCCCTAGTTTGGAAGATAGTATCGGGATAGTAGAGTTCTCTACTCCCAATAGTTATACATTTAGCTGCGCCTGGCGGGATTGCCAATGTTGCAGCTAATGCGGCAAGGGCATCCGCATAGACGTTCTCGTTCCGAGATATGTGATAAATGTAAAATTATTCAAAATATCCTGCTAACTCAATGACTAGTTGTTGGTAGGGGATGACGGTTTCATGTCTGACTTCATAATCACCTGTCATCTGATTGATGATGAGTTTAGAGTCTCCATATGCCTTTAGACAGTTCACCCCTAGTTGCAGAGCCATTTTTAAACCAATAATGAGCGCATTATATTCCGCCACATTGTTTGTACACGGCTCTGTTAATGAGTAACCGTTAGGCAGTATGTGTTTATGTGGGGAGATCAGCACAACCCCCACTCCAGCAGCAGATCGTCTGGCAGCACCATCAAAGAACATATGCTATGATTATTCTTTACTAGTTGCGTTGACTTCTGACGTCTGTTTAGAGCTGGACCAAATTGGATGGTCTGCTAGGAAATTGGCGATCGCTTGTCCCTTCATGGCTGTTTGAGGAACGAAGTGTATATCATATGGCGATAGCAGTAATGCCCATCTCGCCAATCGGCTATTTAAAGACTCCGGTTTTGTCATAAGGATTTTCAAGGGATTAACTCGTGATATGACATGAATTGTTTGCCCTGAAAGATAGTGTCGCATCTTTTGAACAGCGAACACTAGGGCTAAACATTCCTTTTCAATCGGAGTATACCGATGCTCGGCCCCGATCATTGTTCGGCTTAAGTAATAAAGGGCGTGTTCATGGCCGTGCTCATTATATTGAGCAAGTAATGCTCCTAACGCGTTATCCATAGCCCTTACATATATGAGGAATGGTCGATCAGGGACAGGTGCCATGAGGACGGGAGGTTTGGTAAGGTATTCTTTAAGATCGTCAAACACCTGTTGACATGCCTCATCCCATACAAAGAAAATCCCTTTTTTAATAAGTCTGGAAAACGGCTAGCATCGTCCAGATAGGTTGGAGGTAAAGCGCCAGATATAGGCCAGTTTTCCTTATAACCCCCTCAATTTTTTAAGATTGCGGAGAGATGGCATCTCGTTGATCGCTTTTACCTTTTCAGGATCAAGGAAAATTCCTTCTGAGGTAACTATGAATCCAAGGAATTTCCCGCTGGACACCCCCATGAAGGACTTGGCAGGGTTCATCTTCAAGTGATGTCTTCGCATAAGATTGAAGACTGTTCTTAGATCCTGAAGATGATCTTCTTTGTTTTAATTTTTGACTGCCAAGTCATCCACATAACACTCTACCATTTTGCGCAGATATTCTTTAAATATAATGCTCATTGCACGTTGGTAGGTGGCACCAACATTCTTTAGCCCAAAGGGCATTACTGTATAACAATATACCCCCAGTGGTGTTCTGAAAGCCGTGTTCTTTTCATCGTTCGGGTACATTTTGATCTGATTGTAGCTTGAGAAACTATCCATAAAGGACATCTTCTCGTATCCGCAGGTGTTATCAATCATTACATCGGTAATCGGGAGTGAGAATTCATCCTTGGGAAATGTCGCATTTAGATATCGAAAATCGATGTATATCCGGATCTTGCCATTTTTCTTACGAACTAGCACTATATTAGCCACCCAATCAGGATGTTGCTCTTCACGAATAAATCCTTATTTTATAAGCTTATTAAGCTCAGCGACTATCGCCTCCATCAATTCCGGTCAAAAACGCCTCTGCTGTTGTTTGACTGGCTTGGCGTCTTCTTTAATATTTAACCGATGCGTGGCAATTTGAGGGTCAAGTCCGGATATATCTTCATAGCTCCATGCAAACACGTCTATATACTCCTTGATAAGAGATATAAGTTCCTCCTTTTCCAAGGGAGTTAGTGTGTCGCTTATAAAAATGGGCTTCGGATTCTCTTTCGTTCCCATGTTAACCTGTACTATTTTATCCTTTGTAGGTGGGTCACGCTGTTCAAAGCAGACATTCCAGAGGATATCCATGTATTTAGCCCAGGAATCATCTGGAACATCAATTGGTTCTTCGTCGCTTTTTGGTACGGCTGAAACCATGTTTGCCGTTAGAGATTGAAACCAAGCGCCAGTACTTAGATTCGAATCATGAACATATGGATATAAATCTTCATCGGCCGAAGAGCTCTCTTCGTATTTGTATGGCGATGAGGAGGAGTAGATATATAGCCTAACCCCCTTCTAGTTTTCTGATAATAATCTGGGCTCTTCCCTCTTGGTCTGAACGAGGGTATGAGATTTCGTCACCCTTTTACAAAGTTCAATCCCGATTTTTGGGTAAAATTATAACCCATCTTTTCCCATTATTCGACAGGATTTCTGTTCGTATAAGTGAAATTGTGGTGATGTTTGTTCATCACTTTCACTAGTTTGTCTTCGGTTGGGTGACGCGATCACTTTGCCGAAGACTATGGGTTTTTGCGACGCTTGTCGCGGAGATTCTTCAAAGAAGTGATCTTGTTCTTTAGTTATGTTAGACCGAGAGAAGAGAGATGACCTTATTGGCAAGTGATATGCCGCCAGAACTTCAAGCTCGGACAGGCCTTCTGCCTCAGTGGAAGTACAAGAAGGTTCGGATTCTGTAGCTAGAGCAGGCTCGTAGACTAATTTTATATTTTCATTAATAATCCACTCATCCTCTGCTACATTAGCTACATTATTATCAAAATTCACTTTAAAATTTATGTGAGGGTTTATCTTGTAGTCACCCCCATCATCTTCTTCCGGAGATTTGTACTCAGTATCCGCCTCATTGCCGCTTTCGTTGGGTTCTTGAGGCCTTTTGCAGTTATTATTGGGGACTTCACGGGCCGGCTTGTAGAGTATAACATCCGTGAAGTAGTTTCCAGCCCTTTAAATGGCTGCCTATCTGTAACTAGTGTCCGGACTTCTCCTTGTTCATCGCAATATTTCATGTATTGGTGGAGAGTCGATGGGACTATCATATAGGCATGTATCCATGGTTGCCCTAGTAGGATATTATAAGACGTGTATGCGTCTATAACGTAGCATGTAACTTCTGTCCTCAGATCTCCGATTTGACATCGAAGTCGGATTTTTTCAAGGGGATAGTTATCATTAGCGTTAAACCTGTATATCGTAGTATTTGTTGGTGTCAGACGATGGGGAGAGATCCCTAATAGCTGCATCAGTTTTATGGGAATGATGCTTAATGCAGAGCCCGGATCAATTTGAATACAGTCCACCTTTGTGGATCCGACATATCCGGTGAAATATAAAGGCCTATTATGCTTTATATTCCTTTCCTGCATATCCTCTGGAGAGAAAGTAATCTGCGGGACCTGCCTCCTCACTTGATGACAGCGGGAGCAGGAGTCCTTTTCTTCGTCGGCTGGCTCGACAATCTGTGCTAAGAAAAATTCAGAGTCTGCTAAAGTCTCTCTTAACGCTTCGCGAGTTGATTTTAACAATCGCAACAACTCATAAAGCGTGACTCGAGCTGGGATATTTTCCAGCTGAGCTATTATATCAAATTTGAATGCAGCATCCTTGGCTTCTTCATCTCTTGCAGGATTTTTCTGGAAACGAAACCCCTTTTGTTTTGCAGGCTTCACGTGTTCCCGGTATATATATTCTTTGGGTCTACTCTAGTGTAGTTTTACCGGATCTAGTGTCAGAAGGGCCCGCCTCCTCTTGATGAGTGGCCATAGTTTCGGCCTCCTCTTCAGAATCTGTGAAGGCTCCCGAGATTATATATTCTTCTTTTATTTTTGCGAAAATAGTATTACTAGTCTGCTTTCTCCTCTGGCTATTTAAGGTGGTCCATTGTTCATCCTGTAATAGATCAGGGTGGACCCACATGACTTCCCCTCTTTGTGTAGCTACAGGGACAAGTCCTTTCTGTGCTCTTTCATATGGGTCATGATTTTTCATGATCAGTTTTCTCTCTGGTATTGGGGTCACCCCCGCAGGGAACTCACGGGTTCCTACCACTAGGGTTGCCATATTAGCAGTGACCTTTTTCTGTTCTTCTTTTAGCGTTAAGTCTCCCACTTCTATCAATGCTTGGATCCTATTCTTCATAGGGTAACAATCCCTGGTAGGGTATCCAATATTCCTATGATAGAGATAATAGTTGGGGTCGTTGGTTTTACCAGCGTCCTCTGGTTTTCTATTTTCCGAAAGTTTCAACATTCCCTTCCTAATGAGGAGATGGAAGAGTGTAAGCGTCTGTTCCGCCTTAAAGGTATAGGTCCTCTCTTGTTGGGGCCTATTCTCTCTCGTGCTCTTTTGATTTTGGGGTTTCGGATTTGGAGGATTTATCTTTTGTGGAGCGGTATCTGATGCCATCCCGCTTTCCCCTTATTCTTGTTGTTGTTTTGTGTGTGCGGTCTATTGTTCCCAAGATTCCTGGCTCCACAAGATTCTTCGACTCGGCGGTGTTCGCCACAAAAGTTTTGCTTCCTCCCATAGAATTCAACTTAGATTACAATGAAAGTGAACAAGATGAAAAGAGAACAAACGAGAGGATTTTATAGTTCAATCGCTCTCTTTTACAATATGTTGTGTGGGATCTGTGGCGATGGGATCTGTCAAGCAGCTCCTTTGGACGATCGAACGTCGAACTCTTCTCTCTTGAAGATATCGGCTGACTGTAGACGATCTTCTCTGGTCTTTCCCAAACTCAAGGCTCTGTGCGTAACTTGAATTCTCTAAGATACCAAAAGGAAGAAGAAGAATACCAACCGAAAGGAAAAAGGAAGATCTCTGACTTCAAGGCTCTCTCGCGTACTTGAATTGCCAAAGGATCCAAAAGAAGACCCCTAGGGTTTCACCAAGAAGGTATTTATATCCCCAGGATAATTTGAGAGTTTCTATCTAAATAAAATTCGCTCTCAACAAGGATTCCAATCAAATATCTTAGTTTTGATTTAAATCTCTTGATTTAGAGTTCTGATTGGACTTGATTTAGGTATCTGGATAAGCCCAAATCATAATCTCAATCAATTTGAGATTCTGGTTATCTGTTCACGCGGAGCTTTAATCGCATCAAAACGCGGCGCTAAATAACCAGAATGCGGAGCTAACGCGGAGCTATTAAACATCTCCGCGTTTTATTCAATGCGAGGCTAAAATTAACCAGATGCGGGGCTGCGGAGTTAGCTCCGCGTTCTATTGTGGAAAATCCTTTTAACTTAGAAATTTTCACTGCCAACAGAAGCCCCTCCAAAGTTTTCAAATGGCTTAGAACTTAGCAAATTTTGAAATACTTTGGATACTTAAACTGAAACGTGGAGTTATTTTGAAATACTTTGGATACTTAAACTGAAACGTGGAGTTAGAATACCAAGTCTATCTCACGTTATGCTCGCCTACGCGGAGCTAATCAGCTTCACTTTTTCAGTGAAATGAGTAATTGCTTCATTGATTACTCTGAATTTCTGCGCCAAATACCAAGAGGCGGAAATCTTGTTTAAATAGAGCTCTTGGCTCATCTTCTTCTTCATTGGAAGAGTTTGAAGAATCCGGAGCTCCGGCGATCGAGTGACTCATGTCGGCGAACAATCTTCGACTGATCTTCCCTCAATTCTCCGTTTAGAATGTTGCTCCAGAAGAGTACGGCTTCATGCACGTTGGTCATGGAAGTAGACACAACGGCGAACCAGTCTCTGCAGCGATTATTTGAAGGTAAAAAAAAACCTTAACTTTTGGTCTTTTTAGAACAATTTTGGGGGTCTTGGCTCGGTTTTAACCGGCCAATTATTTATTTCACCGGTGAGATCGCCGTTCTCCAACCGTAAGGCTTGAAGGAGAGGGATAAGTCAGAGAGGAACTCTGATCTTTCTCTACACGAAGTTATCGCGTCATCCTCGTGCTTGAAACGTGGGGCTATTAAAGAGAAAGAAAAGACAGAGAGAAACTCTGTTACGCGAAGTTATCGCGTCATCCTCTGCGTTTTAAAATGCGAGGCTATTTCTGTACGCGGGGTTATCCTTAGCTCCGCGTTTTTGTACTTAGAAGATTTTCCAAGTTTTGTCGAATTCCTAATTCTTCTTTTGCAGTGAACCAAATTCGGTCTGATGACTTGCTGATATCTCTAGCCAGCATGGAGTGTAGCTTTTCCCTGATATATTCTCAAAGGCTGGCCGTGCACCGATCTTCATCAGCAAAAGTAACTCTAAGGAAGCCAGAAGTATATGCTTTACAATATAGTTGCAGGTTTCAAGCTCTGGCTCCTAAAGTAAACTTTTGAAGGAGTTACAAGAACTCTGCGGCAGCCCATTAAATTTTCTTGAGGACCATTTCTGTTAGATGATAATCTCTGTCGCTTTTCAAAGCGATAGAGATGATCATCTAAGGGCTTGTAGCACGTCGAATCCAACTTGTGTATCTTTATTAGGATTCTTATAGCAATATCTTCACATGATCCGCTAAGAACTTTAAACAGATCATAGTCGATATTTGCAGAGGATATCTCTTGTTTGTGGATCCTGGAATTGAGCTTCAACACCCCGCGGAGGAATCTCGCCGTTAGGTTATTGATGAGTCGATGAATATGTAGAACCTTTTGGGAGAGCTATAACTCCCTCTTCTTTGTAATCTTTTCTTTTATGAATAAAGAGCAAATTATTTTCCTCTCTATCTGTCGGCTTCAAGAATCTTGCTTGCTCAATAAATAGATGGTTTATAATTTTGGTAAAATAATCTAAGGCTCATTTGCGTAACTTAGATCATTAATACCAAGATGATCGAGCAAGAATCATTTTAACTTAGATGGAAGCGCCTAATTGCACTCGCCAAAATCTAAGTTTTTCATAGGAACGCGAAGTTAAAACACCAAGTTATCCTAGCGTTTTGCGGAGTTGCGCAGAGTTAATAACTTCACGTTTTCCATCGTTATGTGAGGCTAATAGCTTCGCATTTTTGGAGAGTAACTGATCAGTCATTTTCTCCGAAATTCGCACTGAACTCCAAGAGGCAGTTTCTTTCATTTAAATGAAGTCTCTATTTTCCTTCTCACTTCACTTGAGAATTTTCCAGAGACCCTAGAGATTCAGGCGATCAGAGCTCAGGCGACCCGAGCGTTTTCCAACCGATCTTTTCCCGATTTCCCGTCGATTTTCCTCAACTTTTTGAGAAATGGCGCCCAAGACTCGTGCCTCTACTCGTGCAGCCTCATCGTCAGCGACTGGCGCAAGCAGTGGTAGCAGCGGCCATGGCAGCGACGCGCCAGCCCACACTTCGCCTATTGGGGGTAAGAATCTCTCTATCGAGACTCTTTAAAATATTTCTAGAGTGATTTGGCTTGATTTTAACCGATCGATCACCTCTTTTATCGGCGAGATCGCCGTACTCCGGCCGTAAGGCTTGGAGAAGAAGAAAAGCCTCTGGCTTTCTTCTTACGCGAAGTTATCGTGTCATCCTCGCATTTTGAAGCGCGGGGCTATTTTAAGTAGCAGTCGCGTTGAAACGCGAGGCTATTTTGAGTAGCAGTCGCGTTGAAACGCGAGGCTATTTTGAGTAGCAGTCGCATTGAAACGAAAGGCTATTTTGAGCATCAGTCGCGTTGAAACGCGAGGCTATTTTGAGCAGCAGTCGCGTTGGAACGCGAGGCTATTTTAAGCAGCAGTCGTGTTGAAACGCGAGGCTATTTTGACTTCTGCGCGGTCCAATTTTTAGCTTCGCGCAAAGGTACTTTTAGCTTCTCGCTTCCATACTTAGAAAAATTTTCTGTTTTGTAGAAATTTCTCTAACTCTGATTTTCATTTTTGCAGTAGGGTACTCAGCGGAAGCTCTTCCCCATAAGCACTACTTTGGCTTTGTTGGTAGTTCTGATCCATCAGCTCAATTTCGCTTCACCACCATCCTGGCCGCATACAAACCAGACTCGAGAGGGCGCAGGGAGAAGTTGATCAAATATCATCCCACTACTGCACATGAGATTATCACTGATGCAGCCTTCGAAGATGTGAACAGAGAAGTGTTAGAAAAACCTGCATTTCTATTTGGGGACCAGATGGAGCAATCAGACAAGATCCTCTCTGAAGAGAATTGCATGTGGCTCTATAATCTGGTGAAGTTTTAATGTTTCTGCCTGGAATGGATCGCAGCTACCCCCTGATCTACCTTTAGAGGTTGGCGATGCCCCGTGAGTTAAAGTGGGGACTAACTCAAGAACAGGATGGCGTCCCAACGGGCAAATTGGACGCATATGGGGCTTATCAAGATGGCCCCACTAGATGCATTACTGGTTTGCTTTCAGGCCGTTTTGACAACGACTCCCAGTAGGAGAGGTTCCGATCCGATCAAGAACTTTCCTAAGAGAGTTCCTGGCAAAAGAAGGCCAATACCCGGCTAGCGACTTTAGGATGCCTGGTTGGGTTTACTCTTCTGGCAACATGTGGTGGGCCCGCATTGTCCAGTACATGTTGGATTCTCATGAACCCATTTTGAAGGAGATTGGCTTGTACAGGGCCATCAGGAACGTTCAATTCGGGTTCCCTCAGAGTGCTTATCATTTCTTCTGCTTTCTTGAGATGTACAACTCCGAGACCTGCACTCTTTTTACGCCAGTGGGTGAGCTAGGGTTTACTCTCCACGAGATGTTTGAGGTATCTGGGCTTTCCATGGGCGAAGTCCCCTACGAGGAGTATATCCCTACCACCGAGGAGTTGAACATGCTACTGGCGAAGGACTAGCGCATCTATGCTACATACTAGGAGAAGATGTGCCACTACCGCATCTGTGCTGACTTAGCAGGTGTGCGTAATCAAGGTATCGGCCATAAGAAATGGGCCGATTACCTATTCGCCAATTTGAATTCTAAGGATAGTTCAACAACTATCAATGGCCATGCTCCTGTCTACATCACAGAGATTGATCGCCGCATCGCCAAGACCCCGCTAATGTATTATACCACTGAATCCAATGAAGGTGGATTCGGTCCCGGTATCTCTTTTAAGAGTTACCACTATCAGGCTCAGTCCCCAGTGTCCAACAGAGGCCTTATTGCTGGGTTCTTGATGTTGTGGCTGAAGAGATGTGTAGTGCCATCACTGCCAAAAGAGGTAATTGCAATGACTGTGGTCTATCCAGCAGTCCTCCTCGCATACGACCGACCTTTTGGACTTCTTCTCGCCATGGTGTGCAATCTACAGCATGGATTGCGAACACTCTGCAATGACTTCATCCCGACCGATAAGGGCAAGGGAAAAGGGAAAGGTAAGTCAAAAGAGATCGCTCCGATGAAGACTCCGAACCCTAGGGTGGAGCTTCCTTATACTTATCTGATGGCATGGCTTGTTATGCATTGTCCGTCTCTGATGAGTGCTGCTTCACACCGCTCTGGTGACAAGTGTTACTTTGTGGAGCTATACGAGCGCTCTTCATGGATGCAACACTATATGTCCCAAATTCGGAAGACTCTCCGGCACCACCAAAATTATGAGATCTTCCGGTGCTTCCCCGACTTTCCTGGTGGAGGATACGGGTTAAAGTTGAAGGATATTGCAGGAGTAAATAATTTTACCGCCTTATCCTCAGGAGTGTTCTGGTGGCTTCTCAATATCCGGCCCGGGTATCTGGTGTACCGTCAAGACAGTAAATGTCTTATCGAACCGTACATCCCGAGTCGCTTTGCTCGCCAATTTGGATATTCCCAACTTTATGTGGGTAATCCAAACAAGAGTTTAGCCTATGAGGGAAATTTGTACGAGGGTGCCCGCGGCTGGTTTCATTTTGCGGCTGGTGGGACCGGAGCTGAATTCACCCTGCCCCAGAAATTGCCAGAATTGGCCATGACTCTCAGCTTTTGCACATGATATAGCATTGCAAATGCTGATGTGCCTCATTTCTCCATCAACCGAAGCTATTGCAAGGAAATTGAGGCTTTCTACATTAGCCGCCAAGGTGCTTCCAGAGTTAGAGTAAAAGGAATGGATGAATTCCTTGGCGCTGCGGCCGAACCATCAGACGTCAGCGAATCTGGCGATGATGTTGATAATAATCACGATGACAACCCTGATGTTGGAGGTGTCCCCCTACCTGTCGTCATTCGTCCCTGGAGCCCGACTCTCAAACGCCGCGGTACCCTAAAGAAAGGGCCTGCCAAAAAGAAGCAGAAGTTGGCTCCGGGAACTCTATTAGCCCCCCAAGAAGCAGCTGTCAAATTTGCTTTAGATCTGCTGGTTTCAACTCTACCTCCAGCGCCGGCAGGGGAGAGTGGACCTGTTGGAGCTCCAAGTGTTTCCGAGGTTCCGGCTCCTCCAACCGTAGAACCTGTTGAGCATCCTGCTGCGCAACCACTTGGTAGTGAGACGGGTACGCTTCTGGAGATGACGGTGGCTCCCCCTTCAAGTCCAACAACTGGACTTGTATCTCCATGTATGGCTCTTAGTGCTCTGTCTTTTGTTCGTTATTTTACTGTAACACCATTTTTCTTGCTTCTTGAAATACAGGTGGTCAGCTCCTCTCGCCAATGCATTCAACTACCCAGGTGGAGTCTGATGATAGGGTGGACTATTCGGGCTTCACTGGTTCAGTGGGTGGTCTGGGTAGCTCTGCAAGCGATTTTGACGCAGATAACTTTACGACAACTCCTCCTTCTGTTCCTTCTTCAGTTCCCCCACTTGATGAACTTGGGAGTGATGATAGGACAGAGGTGATTGTCGCAGCCGCGGAAAAAGAAGCCACTCCGTCTCCAAGTTTGCCGTCTCCAACACCCAATGTCTGCTCCGATGAGACTTTTCCAGTGGTCTCTGGTGCACTTTCTGCTCTTCAGTCAGCGATTTTAACATCATCTATCATTGTCGTTGCTGAGACATCTGTTACTCCTCCAGCTCCAAATCTTCTAGCAGGGGATGAGGAAAATTTGAAGTTTTCTTTCGAAGCTACTTCTGTCACCGGAGGAGCTTTTGGTGGAAACACTCCCTCATCTTCTCCTGTCGGTGGCGCTGCTCGGGTGATTTATACCAGCGACGCTTTTCCTCAGGTTCCCAGTTCTGCCAGGTCTGCATTGGCTTTACTAGCCCTGCATATTATGGACCTAGTACATGGACGGGCTTCTTCTTCTTTAATTCTGGTGAATATCGCTCCTTTTCCAGCGATGCCTTCTTTTGCACTGCCTGCCTTAAATACAGACACTGTAGACCCTCTTGAAGAAATCTTCAACTACAGTGTTAAAGATTTTATGCGGTTGCTAAGAAGATGCATCGAGATGACCCTCGCCGGAAGAGATTTCCTTAGTCTCGGACGTCCTATATTATTCAGTTATTTAGATAATATTGAAAGGATCGGGAGACGAGACCGAGCAGCTTCTTACCGGGCTCGCCTTGCAGACTTAGAAGAGCAAGTGCGTACGCTAGACACAGTTCGCCAAGCGGACGTGGAAGCGATTACCGCAATAGAGTTAGCGTGGCTTCGGGTGGAGTTAGCGTTGCGTCGAGAAGAATTAATGCGATAGGAAGAAGGATGGTCTCGGAAATTGGCAGAGCTCCAGGCTAGTCGGGAGTCCATCGCTAAAGGTTTAGAGGCGGTGAATTCCGAGATTGGGAGGAGTCAGGCCACCATCTTTAGGGCCCAGGAGACCATTGCTAAAGCTCGGGCGGTCTTAGTATCCAACGAGCTTCAATTAGGGGAAGCCGTTAAGAAGCGGGAAGCGCTGATCCTCCAACGGGAGCAGGTTGAGCAGGAGGAGATAATAAGAAGCCGTGCTATGGAAGAGTCTCATCAGCATCTAACTCAGCAACTTGCAATGAATGATGATGACTTGCTTCAACAGGCCCAACACTCCGTGGAAGCAACTCGTCGTCAAGTGGTCGACGAGGCGACAAATAAGTTGAAGCTCCTAGGAGATTCGTAGTTTTTCTTTTTGTTCTTTTTCTGTAATAAGAACTTTGTAATAGAAAAGAGAACTTCACTGATTCTCCGAATCCATTTCTTTTGAATGATGAATAAAGATAACTCCTTTTTGATTCTTTTATTTGTTGGCTAGGAAATTTGTTCGCACAACAAATAATCTTGTCATCAAAAATAGTTTATCTATTTTAGGGAAAGTATTTCAAATTATACTGTCAGAGGTAAGAGCTTAACCTAACAGGGTTTACGGAATTTTTAGCAAACCCCTAGCTATCAACGGATTTGATTAGCCTTTACCAACTACCGTTTGAGTTGGGCTAGCCATGTTATTCCCCTCAACATTGTGAGTTATCAAAAATTTCGTTTGAGCTTAAATGCCAAACTTTTCCTCTTCCCTTTGCCTTAGCGGCGTTGGGCAATTCATACTTTTACCCCCAGCATGAAGGGGTTGGCGAGAAACTAGTTCTCTTCCCATTGCCTAGTCGGTGCTAGGTAATTCATCAAATTCAGGTCAGAGGCGCTCAATTGCGCATGCTTAAGAAGAAGATTGGAGGCGGTTCAAAGCTCTCTCGCGTAACTTGAACTGAGCACACCAAATTTAGGTCAGAGGCGCTCAATTGCGCATACCTAAAAAGAAGACTGGAGGCGGTTCATAATTTAAACTGGGCACACCAGATTTAGGTCAGAGGCGCTCAATTGCGCATGCCTAAAAAGAAAACTGGAGGCAGTTCGTAACTTGAGCTGGGCACACCAGATTTAGGTCAGAGGCGCTCAATTGTGCATGCCTAAGAAGATGACTGGAGGCGGTTCGTAACTTGAACTGGGCACACCAGATTTAGGTCAGAGGCGCTCAATTGCGCATGCCTAAGAAGAAGTCCAAGCGCTCAATTGCGTATCTTGAACAAGTGGAGGCGGTCCAAGGCTCTCTCGCGTAACCTAGACTGGGCACACCACGATGGTCGGGTTAGGATCCATCAAATTTAGGTCAGAGGCGCTCAATTGCGCATGCCTAAGAAGAACACTGGAGGCGGTTCGTAACTTGAACTGGGCACACCAGATTTAGGTCAGAGGTGCTCAATTGCGCATGCCTAAGAAGAAGATTGGAGGCGGTTCAAGGCTCTCTCGCGTAACTTGAACTGGGCACACCAAATTTAGGTCAGAGGCGCTCAATTGCGCATGCCTAAGAAGAAGTCCAAGCGCTCAATTGCGTATCTTGAAGAAGTGGAGGCGGTCCAAGGCTCTCTCGCGTAACTTAGACTGGGCACACCACGATGGTCGGGTTAGGATCCATCAAATTTAGGTCAGAGACGCTCAATTGCGCATGCCTAAGAAGAAGACTGGAGGCGGTTCGTAACTTAAAGTTGGCACACCAGATTTAGGTCAGAGGCGCTCAATTGCGCATGCCTAAGAAGAAGATTGGAGGCGGTTCAAGGCTCTCTCGCGTAACTTGAACTGGGCACACCAAATTTAGGTCAGAGGCGCTCAATTGCGCATGCCTAAGAAGAAGTTCAAGCGCTCAATTGCGTAACTTGAGCAAGTGGAGGCGGTCCAAGGCTCTCTCACATAATTTAGACTGGGCACACCACGATGGTCGGGTTAGGATCCATCAAATTTAGGTCAGAGGCGCTCAATTGCGCATGCCTAAGAAGAAGACTGGAGGTGCGTACTTCTAGGGATATTAAGCATAGTATTTCTTTAGAAATTTGCCATTGATCGGCATCATCATCCTGTTGCCATTCTGATTCATTAAGAGATAGGCTCCACTGGAGTATACAGTCTCCACGATGAACGGTCCTTCCCACTTGGGTTCAAATTTACCCTTAGTCTTGTGGGTTAAAACCATTGGCTTTTTAAAAGCCAGAACCAAGTCTCCTTGTTTAAAGGTCCTTGGTTTAACGTTCTTATTGAACGTTTGTGAGATTCGGGCTTGATACAACTCAATTTGTTGTTGAGCCCTGAGACATTTTTCATCCAACGCCTCTAGTTCTTGCAATCTTTACTGATGGCGCTCTTCTGTCGTCATCTTTGTGGCTAAGGCCACTCTTAATGAAGGAATCTGGATTTCGAGAGGCAAGACGACCTCGCTTCCATAGACCAAAGAGAATGGAGTAGCTTTTGTAGGGGTGCGAACAGTGGTGCGATAAGCCCACAGGCACTCTCCTAGCTTTTCATCCCAATCTCGTTTATTGGAAGAGACGAACTTCCGAAGGAGTTTAATGATTGTCTTATTGAAGGCTTCGGCTAACCCATTAGCTATGGGGTTATATGGCGTTGAAGCAATATCTTTGATTCTGAACTTATTGTAGAACCTGGAGAATCCCTGACTGATGAATTGCGGACCATTATCATGAATGATCCGTCGGGGGACGCCAAAACGGTAAATGACATGATGCTTGATGAACTTGATCACATCTGTCGTTTTCACCTCTTTCATGGGCACGGCTTCGGCCCATTTTGAAAAATAATCGGTTATTGCAAGAATAAACCGATGTCCTCTGGATGACGGGGGAGTTATAGGCCCCACAATGTCCATTCCCCATGCCTCAAATGGCCAACTAGCAACGGTATTGTGCAAGTATTCTGGGGGTTGATGAATAAAATTGGCATGTATTTGGCATGCATGGCACCGTTTAGCGTATGTCATTACTTCTGTAATCATCTTTGGCCAGTAGTATCCCAGTCTTCTTATGCGGTCTCCAAGTTTTGGACCGGACTGATGAGCTCCACATACTCCATCGTGTGTTTCTCTTAGCACTTCTTCTGCTTCTGCTTTTGATATGCAGCGTAGCAGCAGACTATCTCTCGACTTTCTATATAAAGTCTGAAGCTTATGGTCATAATAAAATCTCTGGGCCTTCCTCTTTATCGAGGTGGCTTCCTTTGAATCTTCTGGTAATATCCCATGTAAAGCATAATCTACAAACGGAAATCGCCAATCATGGGGTTCCAAAGTTAAGCCTGCTTGGCATACTTCTTTATTTTGAAAAACAATATCTGGATGGAGGCGAAACTATAGCTGAATTATCCCTGTCATCGTCGTAAGAACCCCTTGCGAGCCTCTTATAATTTCGAGGCGGGACGGCTCCTGAATTAAGTCGAGTGATATGAGGAGGTTCTTCATCACTCGATTCTGAATCATCATCCGTCTCTACAATTTTCTTTCCTTTCCCCACCATATTGGAGGTCACAGCTCTCCATTCTTTAAGGGAAGTGGTTCTTGTTTTCTTAGTAGGGTTCTTATCCGACTCGGTTAATCGGTCGAACACCGATACCCTGGTCTTACTGTAGTCACAGTTGTCCATTACAGCGGATACCGCTGTCATAAGCTGCTGGCAGTGACAGACAGGTTCAGCTTGAAGTTGTTCAACGCCTCTCTTCTTGGACAGATACTCCCTGAGATCAGCGCCTTTAGCCATGGAGTCGTGGGACCCATTCAACTTTTGAGAGGGTCTAGGAACCCACTGAAACTTCTTAGGATTACCGGAGTCCAGTTCTGGTCCACTGACGCGAGGATCAGCCCTGCTTCTGCAGTTGGATTGATCTACGCGGAGCTTAGGAATAGCTTCGCGTTTCATCTCGCGGGGCTGAAGAATAGCTCCGTGTTTTGTCACGTTAGCCTCACGTTTCTCACTGGCTTGGCGTGTCTTCAGAAGTTTAGCTTCTGGAATAATAGCCCCGCGTGAAGGAAATTTTTTGCACGCTGGCTTATCTTTGCGATTAACGCAAATCATAGCTTCGCACCTGGCACGATTTTTACGACTAACAACTATTTGCCAATCATCCTCGCGTTCCTCGCGAGTATCGGAAATCTTGCGTTTATTGCAAGTATTACTGACCTCGCATTTCTGGCTTGGCTCAGTATTAACCTCGCGTGGAGAATCACACGCTGGTTGTAAAGAATTTTTATACTCGCGTCTCTCGCGAGTGTGAGAAGTCTTGCGTTTCTCGCAAGTACTACTAGCCTCGCGTTTCTCGCAAGTACTACTAGCCTCGCGTTTCTCGCTTGGCTTAGTATCAGCCCTGCGTGGAAAATCACACGCTGGCTTTAAAGAATTTTTATACTCGCGTTCCTCGCGAGTGTCAGATATTTTGCGACTAGCGCAAATCTTGCTGGCTTCGCATTTCTCGCTAAGCTCAGCAGTAGCCTCGCGCGGAATATCACACGCTGGCTTATTCTTGCTTTTAAGGCAAGTTGTAACTTCGCGTTTAACGCGATAGTGACTGGTCTCGCGATCAGCGCGAGCCAGTTTGCGAGGGACCATAGCCTCGCGTCCATTAGCCTCGCGTCTAAGGCGAGCTTTGAGGGCTTTATGCCTCACTCTCCGATTCCTATTTTGGAGTTGGGTTCAGGTCAATCCAGTTCCGAGGTCTTCTTTGGCAGTCGGAAGCTCATGCTCTGCTAGGATTTCTTATCCGAGCACCGGCCCTATAGCCGCAGTCTCCAAGGATCCCCGTTTCTCGGTGGATACCTTTTTACGTGTTGCTCGGGTATTGGAGCATATGCGAAGATAGTGTCGGGTCTCGTCCAAGTCACCTGATTCAGAGGAGAGGAACTTCTCGTACTTCTGCTGATCGATTTCAACGACTAACGTGTCTACTTCAGATCCGATCATCTCAATGTCCGATTGCACCACAATCTCTTCATCAGTGAAAGAGATGGCTCCCACTGTGGTCGCCAGTTTGTTCGCCGCAAAAGTTTTGCTTCCTCCCATTGAATTCAACTTAGATTACAATGAAAGTGAACAAGATGAAAAGAGAACAAACGAGAGGATTTTATAGTTCAATCGCTCTCTTTTACAATATGTTGTATGGGATCTGTGGCGATGGGATCTGTCAAGCAGCTCCTTTGGACGATCGAACGTCGAACTCTTCTCTCTTGAAGATATCGACCGACTGTAGACGATCTTCTCTAGTCTTTCCCGAACTCAAAGCTCTGTGCGTAACTTGAATTCTCTAAGATACCGAAAGGAAGAAGAAGAATACCAGCCGAAAGGAAAAAGGAAGATCCCTGACTTCAAGGCTCTCTCGCGTACTTGAATTGCCAAAGGATCCAAAAGAAGACCCCTAGGGTTTCACCAAGAAGGTATTTATATCTCCAGGATAATTTGAGAGTTTCTATCTAAATAGAATTCGCTCTCATCAAGGATTCCAATCAAATATCTTAGTTTTGATTTAAATCTCTTGATTTAGAGTTCTGATTGGACTTGATTTAGGTATCTGGATAAGCCCAAATCATAATCTCAATCAATTTAAGATTCTGGTTATCTGCTCACGCGGAGTTTTAATCGCATCAAAACGCGGCGCTAGATAACCAGAATGCGGAGCTAACGCGGAGCTATTAAATATCTCCGCGTTTTACTCAACGCGAGGCTAAAATTAGCCAGACGCGGGGCTGCAGAGTTAGCTCCGCGTTCTATTGTGGAAAATCCTTTTAACTTAGAAATTTTCACTGCCAACAGGCGGATCAAGTCTTCCGCTTGCTCTCCTTATTTGAGCAAATCATTCTAAGTCTTGGACTCTACGGCTCCCATTTTTAAGAGCATATTGGTCTTGAGATTATGCCGGCATGTTTCCACCAGAGTTTCCTAGACCGTGTTTGCAGTGCACGGACTTCTCTCCGAACCTTTCTATAAAGTCCTTTACCGTTTCTTGTTCCCCTTGTTTAGTTGCAAGGAGGGGATGAACCGATATTTCGGTATTATCCTCAAAGAAACATGCGAGAAATTATTTCTTCACGTCAAACCAGCTATTGATAGTACCTGGTGGTAACTGCATAAACCATGTGAAGGTAAGCCCTCATAAGGTACTTGCAAA
Source organism: Dracaena cambodiana (assembly GCA_036321105.1). Lineage (NCBI taxonomy): Eukaryota > Viridiplantae > Streptophyta > Magnoliopsida > Asparagales > Asparagaceae > Dracaena > Dracaena cambodiana. The sequence goes on along the minus strand of JAYEPQ010000008.1, from coordinate 20,975,212 downwards.
TACCTTAGTCATTACTGGGTCATTGCCCATCAAATGCCCTGCTTGGGACAAGAAGTAGTAGATATGCTGACTAGGTGATCTTTTCCCGACATATGGCTCCAATTTGAGCGGTTTGTATTTTTCAGGGTACGGTGCCAGATCCCATTTAGGCGGGTATGGTCTCGAGACCCCTGATTCCTTCAACTCCTTTTTGTGCATCAATGCCTCAAGTTGGCTTTGTAATTTCTCAATTTTCTCTTCATGAGGGTCATGAAAAGAATACTTATCCTCATCCTCATGTGTCGTGTGAGCCTTTTATTCTTTATCTTCTTCATTCATTTTGTTGAACAGAATTTCTTTTTCTTTCTTGGCTTTATTTTCGACAATTTTTTGAGTATTTTCGACCACCTTCAAGAGCATCATTTTAAGATCCTCATCGTCTTTTGCTGTTCTTGGATCATTTGTTCTTGGGCTTCTAATCTCTGATTGTTTATCTGCCATATGTGAGGTCGATTTCTGTAATCTGGATGACGTCGAAGAATGAGGAGAAGCTATGGCCGAATTGTCGTTGTCGTCGTCATAAGTTCATTTTACAAGTTTCTTATAATTTCGGGCCGGGACAGCGCCTGTCTTAAGTCGAGTAAAATGATGAGTTTCTTCGTCACTTGATTCTGAATCATAATTCCTTTCTATGATTTTCTTCCCCTTTCTGACCATGTTAGAAGTTACGATTCTCCATTCTTTTCTCGGGCAGTTAGTCGGTCGAACACTGATATTTTATTCTTGCTGCAGCAACAACTATTTATTACAGCAGATACTGTTGTCATAAGCTGCTTGCAATGACAAGTAGGTTCAGACTGAACTTGTTTTATACTTCTTTTCTTTGTTAGATACTCTTTGAGGTCAGTGGCTTTAGATACGGAGTCGTGGGGCCTACTCATCCATTGAGAGGGTCCAGGAGCCCACTGGAGCTTCATGGAACCATTGGTATCAAGTTCTGGTCTAATAGGACAATTATCAATCCTGATTTTGTATTCAGCTTGATTTACGCGGAGCTGAGAGGTAGCTTCGCGTTTTGATATGCGGGGCTGAATAATAACTCCGCATTTTGGTACGCTAGGCTAAATAATAGTTTCGCGTTTTGGTGCTCTAGCCTTGCATTTTTTGTTGGCTGAGTGTTTCTGCAGAAGCTTAACTTCTGAAATGTTAGCCCCACGTGGAAGAAAATTCTTGCACGCTGGCTTATTTTTGCGATTGATGCAAGTAATAACTTCACGTTTTACGCGATTTTTACGATTAACGCAAGTCTGCCATTCATCCTTGTGATTAACGCAAGTTTCACTGGTTTCGCAATTTATGCTAGGCTCGGTTTTAGCCTCCCGTGGAGAATCTTCACACGCTGGTTTTATGAGAAGTTTATCCTCGCGATTTACGCGAGTGTCAGAAATCTTGCGATTAACACAAGTCTTACTGACTTCGCATTTATCGCTATGCTCAGTTTTAGCCTCGCGTGGAGAATCTTCACACGCTGGCTTTATGAGAAGTTTATCCTCGCGATTTACGCGATTGTCGGAAATCTTGCGATTAATGCAAGTCTTACTGGCTTCGCGTTTATCGCTATGCTCAGTTTTAGCCTCGCGTGGAGAATCTTCACACGCTGGCTTTATGAGAAGTTTATCCTCGCGATTTACGCGAGTGTCAGAAATCTTGCGATTAACGCAAGTCTTACTGGCTTCGCATTTATCGCTAAGCTCAGTTTTAGCCTCGCGTGGAGAATCTTCACACGCTGGTTTTATGAGAAGTTTATCCTCGCGATTTACGCGAGTGTCAGAAATCTTGCGATTAACGCAAGTCTTACTGGCTTAGCATTTATCGCTAAGCTCAGTTTTAGCCTCGCATGGAGAATCTTCACACGCTGGCTTTATGAGAAGTTTATCCTCGCGATTTACGCGAGTGTCAGAAATCTTGCGATTAACGCAAGTCTTACTGGCTTCGCGTTTATCGCTATGCTCAGTTTTAGTCTCGCGTGGAGAATCTTCACACGCTGGCTTTATGAGAAGTTTATCCTCGCGATTTACGCGAGTGTCAGAAATCTTACGATTAACGCAAGTCTTATTGGCTTCGCATTTATCGCTAAGCTCAGTTTTAGCCTCGCGTGGAGAATCTTCACACGCTGGCTTTATGAGAAGTTTATCCTCGCGATTTATGCGAGTGTCAGAAATCTTGCGATTAACGCAAGTCTTACTGGCTTAGCATTTATCGCTAAGCTCAGTTTTAGCCTCGCATGGAGAATCTTCACACGAAAGTGAACAAGAAAAGAACAAACGAGAGGATTTATAATATATCGCTCTCTTTTACAAAATATCGTGGGATCTCGTAGCGATGGGATCTACTAAATAGCTCCTTTGGAGGATCTGACGTCGATGATCTTCTTGCTTAACGAAGATGATGACCGACTTGATCTTTCTCTACTAATCTTGATGGATTCAAGACTCTCACACGTAACTTGAACTCACTTAATACTCCAAAAAGATTCTCAAAGGCTTCCTCAAGAGGGTATTTATAGTCTTAGATTAATATTAGAGTTTCTATTTAAATAAAATTTGTATCTATCAAGGATTCCAATCAAATATCTTAGTTTTGATTTAAATCTCTTGATTTAGAGTTCTGATTAGACTCAATTTGGGTATTTGGATAAGTCCAAATCTCAATCATAATTAATTTATGATTCTGATTTTCTGCTCACGCGGAGCTAATTTGCGTCAAAACGTGGAGCTATCGATTAGCTTCACGTTTTGTTCAACGCGGGGCTAAGAACAGCCAAACGCGGAGCTACATAGTTAGCTCCGTGTTCTGTTATGGAAAATTTCTTTTTACTTAAAATTTTCACTACCAACAATCACTACTTCAAAAACGGTTTGAGTCAGAGTTGAAACGGGCTCCAAATCAAGCAAAAACCCTTAACGGATCTATCTCTATTTTAAGGGGTTTAGACTATTATGACAAGTCAGGCAGGTCAGATCTGGTTGCTGGTCAGATTTAAAGTCTAATTAGAACCCAACTTGAATTAAATATGGGTTTGGTCTGACTTGTATACGGGTTTACTAACCCAAACCTAATTCAATCCAAGCCCAAATCTTCTACTTCTCTGGCTATTCGATTGCAACGAGAAGAGAAGAGGAGGCACTAGCAGATCTTGTTGGAGATGAGGAGTGGATGAGGAGGAGGCCGGCAATGCAGCTGTTGGAGAAGGTGAGGGCGGTAGGCTCATTGGCTGGTGACAACACTAGTGGAGGGGAGAGGGAGTGGACGGGTAAGGGAAAAATTAAAACATAAAAAAAATTTGAGGAGGAGAAGAAGAGGTCGGGAGGAGTTTGGGTTGATGGGGAAGTGTTCATGTCAATGGTGTTTTGGGTTGGTGATATGTTATATTTACTGCAAGCGCACAGTGTCGGTGTAGCGCTGTACAGGTCGTCCCACAGGGATGTAAAGTGCTTTTGCGATTCTTACTTTCTCCTCAGTCTAACGGACTAACCAAAGGTTCTAGGTTGAAGTCGGATTAATCTAAATAGCCTAGGATCTAGAATCCACTAATTTCCAACCATGTTCTTACTTCTATTATTTTCTTCTATCATAAAAATTCGATCTTTTTAGTTTAATTTTTACTTAAAGTGCCCTAAGCATGAGTTATCAAGTGTTGTGCAAGTATAACTCATCAAAGATGCTATTTCTTATAAAAACAAACTAAATCTTTAGATAATTCAAAGAAAAAGATAAAACCAGCAACCCCAAACCCTAACTAAGTATAGATTATCAAGACACCTAATTCAAGTATAACCTATCAAAGTCCTAATCTTCGAGTCCTTGTATTTTAATCTTTTTATTGAAAAATCATGTCTTTATTAATTTTATTTAAGAAGAAAAATATTAGAAAATAATTACATAGTGGATCCTAGTTTCATCTACATCCTAGAGCTAATCTAATTAGCTACTCATATTTTTACTAAGGAAGATCAAATTTTAATTCATGAAATAATAAACCCTAATCTACAAAGCAGTAAACCCTAAAATAGAAAGTGATTAAATCTATGTAGAAAGCAAGTAAAAAACTCAAGAACAATGGTTTACCTCTGGAACACGGTGTTGTGGCCATCAACCATCAGCAAAAACCCTAACTTTATTAATCAGAAAACGAGTACAAAAATTCCAGAATCCCATCAAAATACAAGGATCGGCCAATATATATACTTCGTAAATCAAACCGTAATTCTAACAGAACCATAAAACAACTAAATTTACAAAGACGCCAAGTAAGAAAACTATGAGAGGGTGGCACACATTCGGCCGCTAAATGGCGGTGAACAACGCTAAATAGCGGCCAAATTATGCCAAATATTCTTGAAACTTTTTTCACGTGATAATATTGTCTTTTAAGTGTAGGTGTCCTGACTGTATTCAACTCTGAGTCTCTGTAGAATCGTAGTCTCGTACTCTTGCCTACTTTAGTAACTTTTCGGACTCTGATTTCCGACTCCAACTCTGATTTCATGCCATCTCCTTTTACGAATCGGATTACCTGAAAAAGACACTAAAAATACCCGAGTAGTATTTATTAATATACAGAAAATAGATAAAGTATGGGAGGAAAAATACAATATATGATACTCATCACACCCCCACACCTATCTTTTGCTAGTTCTCGAGCAAAACCTAAACCTAAAAAGAAATAAGAAAAATCCTAACTCAGTTTCACAGGAATCGCGATTGCACTTAGCACGTGTAACAATCCTTTAAACCCCTAGGTTACCCTAGTGGACGAGTGTTGTCTCGTGAGGGTTTGCAGTGAATATACCCACAAAATTCAAAAAGAAAATAGATTAAGAAATAAAGAAAAGAAAAATAAGGATAATCAAACATCAAGAAAAATAAAAATTTTGTACAAAAGAAAGAAATTTTTTTTTTATGATATTTTCATCAATTAATCTCACTAATATACAAACTCAAGAACGCGTTTAAATTATCAATTTTCAAATCGAGCGTCATATCAGATACACTTATTATATTAATAAAAAATTTAAATCCTATCTTTCAATACCCACTAACAGATAATCTATTGGCTCCTATACATCTACGTGCACGTGTGATAGTTTATTTCGGCCTTGGAATCAAACTCTAACTCATGATTCATCTCCTCTCTCATAACAATTTTTTTTTTTTTAAGAATATTTCACATTTCATGTGAATATTCACGCTTGCTTAGGCGCAACGAACCCGATTACTCGGTTCATACTCTTTTTTTTTTTTTTTTTTTAGAATATTGCACATTTCATGCGAATATTCACGCTTACTTAGGCGCAAAATACCCGATTACTCAGATCATACTCTTTTTTTTCTCTTGAGGCTATTGCCTTAAAATCAGACGCATCCCACTATTTTATCACTCTCGAGGCTATTGCCGTAGGCTCACCCCATTATTTTATTCTCACTTTTTTTTTGTTTTGAGAGAGAAAACTTACTCAATCGTTATCATTTTGTCCCTAACCTAATAAACTATTGTGAAGTGAAAAATAGATGTGTACTTGCCTCAAAACTACTGTTAATAATATTTATTTTTTAGATTTTGATCTTTTTCATAAAATTCAAATGTATCATCCAATCTACTCTCCTATCCAATTTCAAATCTAAATTTGTTCCTTTATCTGTAATTAGGTTGATCTATTGATGAAAACAAGTTTTTTTTTTTTCAATTTTTTTTTTAAAATTACCTTAAAAACTACCCAAAGTGTAAAATAAAGAAACCCAAAAAAAATTTAAAAAAAATAAATAAAATCTAAAAATAAAAATAAAATCCTAAAAATCTTAAAAAACTAAAAATCTCCTAATCCACTCCCCCACACCTAAACTTGTGTATGCCCTCATACAAAACCAAATGTGGTAAAATAAATATGAAAACTATTATACAAATACTATACAAATAATGAGAGTCGTAAAAGTTACGATCTCAATATTCTCACCCTATTAACGCATGGAAAGCGGTTACGACCTCTCGATCGCTTCCCACTTTCATAGTGTGTGCGTTTTAAACGTGAAGTGGGTGTATTATTATATCTCATTAACCTTCTACAAGTCACGAAATTACCTGTCTGCTTCTTATGTCGTCCTCGCTTTTTATTTGTCCACATGTAAGCATTAACAATTGGGTTAAAGAATTCTTTATTATAAACATGCCAATCATCGTTAGTAACAAGTATACATGTAGAAATATCATGGGGTGAGAAGAGTCTATTATGATTAAGTGAACGTGGTGGTGGCTCTTCTAACTCATGAATTAATGCGAGCTCCTCTGCAAACAAATCCTCAAAAGTTTGCTCATAATTTAATGACACACTTGCACAAGTATCATCATATATAAAATCAGTATGTGCCAATTCTTCTAATAGTATGAGCTCATCTTTGAACATTTGCTCAAAAGAAAGATCTACATTAGTGGAAGAGGTCGAATGAGAGTGCAAACTATGAATCATATTGACCTCAATGAGAGAGCTCGTTGGGTGCTCATCCATATTAAATATGTTCAATGCCACAGTCATATTCCCAAACGATAACTTCATGAGACCACTCCTACAATCAATTAATGCATTTGATGTTGCAAGGAATGGTCTACCCAAGATAATGAAAATTTGATTCTGTGGATTGGAGATTGGCTCAGTTTTTAAGACAATAAAATCTACAGGAAAAATAAACTCGCCGACCTTAATGAGCACATCTTCAACCATACCAAGTGGTCTCTTAATTGAACGATCAGCTAGCTGTAATGTGACCTTGGTAGGTTGAAGTTTTCCTAACCCCAGTTGCTGATAAATAGTGTAAGGAAGCAAGTTGACACTTGCCCCTAAATCAAGCAACGCCCTATCAAATGTAGTATCCCCAATGGTGCATGAGATTGTAGGGGAACCTGAATCTTTGTACTTGATAGGCAAGGAGTTAGAGAGGATATGTGATATATTTGCATCAAGAAAAACTTTCTCAGGAATGTTTCTTGCTCGTTTCTTAGTGCACAAATCCTTGAGGAACTTAGCATAAGTAGGAACCTGTTGTATAATGTCAAGGAGTGGAATATTAACCTTCACCTGCTAAAATGTTTCAAGAATTTTTTCTACTTGCGGTGATGGCTTTCAGTCGATTGGGATATGGTACTTTCGGCTTAGGAACAGGTTCTTCTAAATGATCATGTGACTGTAATTGAGGTGATGGAGATGGTTGTGGAGAAAGGGGTGGAAGAGATGGTGTAGCCTGCGAGATAATAGGAGTGGGATCAGGGGGCATGGCTACATTATTATCCACTTGCTTGCAAAATCTAAGCGTGTGAATGGCATTGCATTGGTGGACATGCGATTGATTGGAGCTTGAGGAACTGGCATTAGGATTCGTTATGGGTTGACTTGGAAAGGTACCCTGGCCACGTTCACTCATCTGACTCGCTAATTGTCCAACCTGCTGCTCTACATTCTTAATAGATTGAGAGTTCCCAAGCAGTTGCTGACCTGTATTTTGAATAAAATCAGCTGACACTTTCATAAGATTTTCCATGTGTGTGTTAAGATTGGACATATGCGTGTCAAAATTGGAATGAGACTTGAGAATATTTTCAACGTGCTTCTCAAGTGACTGAAGTCACTTTTCTTGTTCATTATTAGACCCCTGTTGTGAATATGAGTGGTTTTGTACAGGTAGCCTATTCTGGTTGTTCCCGTAATTTGAAGCGTTTGGGTGTTGGTAGGCACCCACATTTGGTCTTGGGAACTGACCAGTGGCTGAAGGTTGTATGTTAGTGTTAGGGACTCCTTGATATTGCCCTTGACCCCATGAGAGATTCGGATGGTTCCTCCAGCCAGGATTGTATGTAGAAGCGTAAGGATTGTTCATGGGTTTTTGATACAAGGCGTTAGCCTGTTCAAGTATGGGACCCATGGAATTCATTAATAATGGACACTCCTCCATAACATGATTCGGAGTTCCGCAATTAAAGCATGTGGGAACTTGAATTTGATTTATCTGACCCACCGGTGGAGCACTAGGTGTCTCTAATGCCTCAATTCTCCTCATAAGGGCGACGATCTTAGCTTCGGCAACTATAGAGCTGTCGGTGCTATGGATCCCATCTTTATGTGCAGAAATTGATGCAATGGGCTTCTCAGTGGGACTCTCCCACTGCACAGTCTTCCACGATAGGTCCTCAAGAAAGTCCCATGCTTCATCCTCGTTTTTCCTAATGAACTCCCCCTGACACATGGATTCAAGAAGAGTTTTGGATGTGTAATCGAGTCCTTCGTACACGATTTGACACAACCGCCACTTTTCTATCTCATGGTGGGGGCACTGAGCTAAAAGATCTTTGAACCGTTCTAAGTATTTCCTGAAGGGTCTCCCGACACTTGACGGAATTGATTGATTTGATTTCTAATCCTTATCGTCTTATGCGTGGGATAATACTTCTTGAGAAATACTTCAACGAATTCATCCCAAGTAGTGATTGAATCAGTAGGCATACTGTACAACCACTTCTTGGCATTATCCTTGAGTGCAAAGGGGATGAAGCGGAGCTTAATTGCGTTCTCTGATAAGTGTTGCAGTTTTATCATCATGCATACTTCCTGAAATTCACTGATAAAGAGATATGCGTCCTCTGAATAAGAACCAGTGAATTTAGGAAGCATACTGATGTACTGCGGCTTCAATTCATAGTGATTACCCGCTGCGTGTGGAAGTTTTATGCATGATGGAAGTAATGTGCGCAATGGGTAACATCGATCCTGAAGGATCGGGATCGGTTGGTCCATCTTGGCTCCCATGAACAAATCTGATCTCGCAAGTCGACCAAATTGATCACGGGTCCAATGTGGCATGAACCAGCGACCGTGAGTGTATGCGTGAGTTACCTAAACTAATGCAAGAAGTGGGGTGTAGTGGAGAGATAAAACGGTGGAATAGATATGATCAAATAAAAATGTGATTCCTACTGTTTAATATTTTTTTTATTATTTATTTTTTGAATTTTTTTACAGAACCAGAGACAAAAAATACAGATAACAGGAAAAGGTTGTGGAGTTTCACTCCAAAAGTGCCGCTAAATGGCGGTTTTTCCCACTAATTGGCGGCCCAAACAGGGAAATAGGTTCTCAAATTTTTTCAACACATTCTACATTCTTATCTAGCCCTGTTTCGTTTTCTGTATCTGGACTTTAATATCTCTGCCCACTCAACACACACTGTTAATCCCATAAAACGTCAGAAAAAACAAGAAAAACACCGTCGATCCCCGGCAACGGCGCCAAAAACTTGATGTGTTATATTTACTGCAAGCGCACAGTGTCGGTGTAGCGCTGTACAGGTCGTCCCACAGGGATCTAAGGTGCTTTTGTGATTCTTACTTTCTCCTCAGTCTAACGGACTAACCAAAGGTTCTAGGTTGAAGTCGGATTAATCTAAATAGCCTAGCATCTAGAATCCACTAATTTCCAACCATGTTCTTACTTCTATTATTTTCTTCTATCATAAAAATTCGATCTTTTTAGTTTAATTTCTACTTAAAGTGCCCTAAGCATGAGCTATCAAGTGTTGTGCAAGTATAACTCATCAAAGATGCTATTTCTTATAAAAACTAACTAAATCTTTTAGATAATTAAAAAAAAAGATAAAACCAGCAACCCCAAACCCTAACTAGGCATAGATTATCAAGAAACCTAATTCAAGTATAACCTATCAAAGTCCTAATCTTCGAGTCCTTGTATTTTAATTTTTTTATTGAAAAATCATGTCTTTATTAATTTTATTTAAGAAGAAAAATATTTGAAAATAATTACATGGTGGATCCTAGCTTCATCTACATTCTAGAGCTAATCTAATTAGCTACTCATATTTTACTAAAGAAGGTCAAATTTTTATTCATGAAATGAAAAACCCTAATCTAGAAAGCAGTAAACCCTAAAATAGAAAGCGAGTAAATCTATGTAGAAAGTATGTAAAAATCTTAAGAACAATGGTTTACCTCTGGAACATGGTGTTGTGGCCGTCAACCTTCAGCAAAAATCCTAACTTTATTAATCAAAAAACGAGTACAAAAATTCCAGAATCCCGTCAAAATATAAGGATCGGCTAATATATAGGTTTCGAAAATCAAATCCTAATTATAACAGAACCAAAAAACCACTAAATTTACAAAGACGCCACGGGAGAAAACCCGGAGAGGGGGGCCCACATTGGGCCACTAAATGGCGGTGAAAACCGATAAATAGCGACCAAATTATGCCAAATATTCTTGACACTTTTTCCACGTGATAATATTGTCTTGTACGTTTAGGTTTCCTAACTGTATTCAACTCTGAGTCTCTGCAGAATCGTAGTCTCGTAGTCTTGCCCACTTTAGTAACTTTTCGGACTCTGATTTCCGACTCCAACTCTGATTTCAGGCCATCTCCTTTTACGAATCAGATTACCTGAAAAAGACACTAAAAATACCCGAGTAGCATTTATTTATATACAAAAAAAAGATAAAGTATGGGAGGAAAAATACAATATATGATACTCATCACACCCCCACACCTATCTTTTGCTAGTCATCGAGCAAAACTTAAACCTAAAACGAAAAAAGAAAAATCCTAACTCACTTTCGCAGAATTGCGATTGCACTTAGCATGTGCAACAAGCCTTTAAACCCCTAGGTTATCCTAGTGGACGAGTGTTGTCTCGTGAGGGTTTGCAGTGAATATACCCACAAAATTCAAGAAGAAAATAGATTAAGAAATAAATAAAAGAAAAATAAGGATAACCAAACATCAAGAAAAATAAAAAATTTGTACAAAAGAAAGAAAAATCATTTTTTTTATAATATTTTCATCAATTAATCTCACTAATATACAAACTCAAGAACGCATTTAGATTATCAATTCTCAAATCGAGCGTCATACCAGATACACTTACCATATTAATCAAAAATTTAAATCCTATCTTTCAATACCCACAACAGATAATCTATTGGCTCCTATACATCTACGTGCACGTGTGATAGTTTATTTCGGCCTTGGAATCAAACTCTAACTCAAGATTCATCTCCTCTCTCATAACAATTTTTTTTTTTTAAGAATATTTCACCTTTCATGCGAATATTCACGCTTGCTTAGGCGCAACGTACCCGATTACTCGGTTCCTTTTCTTTTCTCTTTTTTCTTTTTTTTTAGAATATTGCACCTTTCATGCGAATATTCACGTTTATTTAGGCGCAAAATACCCGATTACTCAGATCATACTCTTTTTTTTTCACTTTTGAGGCAATTGCCTTAATACCAGGCGCACCCCACTATTTTATCACTCTCGAGGCTATTGCCATAGGCTCACCCCATTATTTTATTCTCACTTTTTTTTTGTTTTGAGAGAGAAAACTTACTCAATCGTTATCATTTTTGTCCCTAATCTAATAAACTATTGTGAAGTGAAAAATAGATGTATACTTGCCTCAAAACTACTGTTAGTAATATTTATTTTTCAGATTTTGATCTTTTTCATAAAATTCAAATGTATCATCCAATCTACTCTCCTATCCAATTTCAAATCTAAATTTGTTCCTTTATCTGTAATTAGGTTGATCTATTGATGAAAACAAGTTTTTTTTTTCAATTTTTTTTTAAAATTACCTTAAAAACTACCCAAAGTGTAAAATAAAGAAACCCAAAAAAAATCTAAAAAAAATAAATAAAATCTAAAAATAAAAATAAAATCCTAAAAATCTTTAAAAAATAAAAATCTCCTAATCCACTCCCACACACCTAAACTTGTGTATGCCCTCATACAAAACCAAGTGTGGTAAAATAAATATGAAAACTATTATACAAATACTATACAAATAATGAGAGTCGTAAAAGTTACGATCTCAATATTCTCACCCTATTAACGCATGGAAAGCGGTTACGACCTCTCGATCGCTTCCCACTTTCATAGTGTGTGCGTTTTAAACGTGAAGTGGGTGTATTATTATATCTCATTAACCTTCTACAAGTCACGAAATTACCTGTCTGCTTCTTATGTCGTCCTCGCTTTTTATTTGTCCACATGTAAGCATTAACAATTGGGTTAAAGAATTTTTTATTATAAACCTGCCAATCATCGTTAGTAACAAGCATACATGTAGAAATATCATGGGGTGAGAAGAGTCTAATATGATTAAGTGAACGTGGTGGTGGCCCTTCTAACTCACGAATTAATGCGAGCTCCTTTACAAACAAATCCTGAAAAGTTTGCTCATAATTTAATGGCACACTTGCACAAGTATCATAATATTTAAAATCAGTATGTGCCAATTCTTCTAATAGTATGAGCTCATCTTTGAACATTTGCTCAAATGAAAGTTCATCATCAGTGGAAGAGGTCGAATGAGAGTGCAAACTATGAATCATATTGACCTCAATGAGAGAGCTCGTTGCGTGCTTATCCATATTAAATATGTTCAATGCCACAGTCATATTCCCAAACGATAACTTCATGAGACCACTCCTACAATCAATTAATGCATTTGATATTGCAAGGAATGGTCTACCCAAGATAATGGAAATTTGATTCCGTGGATTGGAGATTGGCTCAGTTTTTAAGACAATAAAATCTACAGGAAAAATAAACTCGCCGACCTTAATGAGCACATCTTCAACCATACCAAGTGGTCTCTTAATTGAACGATCAGCTAGCTGTAATGTGATCTTGGTAGGTTGAAGTTTTCCTAACCCCAGTTACTGATAAACAGTGTAAGGAAGCAAGTTGACACTTGCCCCTAAATCAAGCAACGCCCTATCAAATGTAGTATCCCCAATGGTGCATGAGATTGTAGGGGAACCTGGATCTTTGTACTTTGATAGGCAAGAAGTTAGAGAGGATATGTGATATATTTGCATCAAGAAAAACTTTCTCAGGAACGTTTCTTGCTCGTTTCTTAGTGCACAAATCCTTGAGGAACTTAGCATAAGTAGGAACCTGTTGTATAATATCAAGGAGTGGAATATTAACCTTCACCTGCTGAAATGTTTCAAGAATTTTTTCTACTTGCGGTGATGGCTTTCTAAGTCGATTGGGATATGGCACTTTCGGCTTAGGAACAGGTTCTTCTAAATGATCATGTGACTGTAATTGAGGTGATGGAGATGGTTGTGGAGAAAGGGGTGGAAGAGATGGTGTAGCCTGCGAGATAATAGGAGTGGGATCAGGGGGCATGACTACATTATTGTCCACTTGCTTGCCAAATCTAAGCGCGTGAATGGCATTGCATTGGTGGACATGCGATTGATTGGAGCTTGAGGAACTGGCATTAAGATTCATTATGGGTTGACTTGGAAAGGTACCCTGGCCACGTTCACTCATCTGACTCGCTAATTGTCCAACCTGCTGCTCTACATTCTTAATAGATTGAGAGTTCCCAAGCAGTTGCTGACCTATTTTGAATAAAATCAGCTGACACTTTCATAAGATTTTCCATGTGTGTGTTAAGATTGGACATATGCGTGTCAAAATTGGAATGAGACTTGAGAATATTTTCAACGTGCTTCTCAAGTGACTGAAGTCACTTTTCTTGTTCATTATTAGACCCCTGTTGTGAATATGAGTGGTTTTGTATAGGTGGCCTATTCTGGTTGTTCCCGTAATTTGAAGTGTTTGGGTGTTGGTAGGCACCCACATTTGGTCTTGGGAACTGACCAGTGGTTGAAGGTTGTATGTTAGGGTTAGGGACTCCTTGATATTGCTCTTGACCCCATGAGAGATTCGGATGGTTCCTCCAGCCAGTATTGTATGTAGAAGCGTAAGGATTGTTCATGGGTTTTTGATACAAGGCGTTAGCCTGTTCAAGTATGGGACCCATGGAATTCATTAATAATGGACACTCCTCCATAACATGATTCGGAGTTCCGCAATTAAAGCATGTGGGAACTTGAATTTGATTTATCTGACCCACCGGTGGAGCACTAGGAGTCTCCAATGCCTCAATTCTCCTCATAAGGGCGGCGATCTTAGCTTCGGCAACTATAAAGCTGTCAGCGCTATGGATCCCATCTTTATGTGCAGAAATTGATACACTGGGCTTCTCAGTGGGACTCTCCCACTGCATAGTCTTCCACGATAGGTCCTCAAGAAAGTCCCATGCTTCATCCTCGTTTTTCCTCATGAACTCCCCCTGACACATGGATTCAAGAAGAGTTTTGGATGTGTAATCGAGTCCTTCGTACACGATTTGACACAACCGCCACTTTTCTATCTCATGGTGGGGGCACTGAGCTAAAAGATCTTTGAACCGTTCTAAGTATTTCCAGAAGGGTCTCCCGACACTTGACGGAATTGATTGATTTGATTTCTAATCCTTATCGTCTTATGCGTGGGATAATACTTCTTGAGAAATACTACAACGAATTCATCCCAAGTAGTGATTGAATCAGTAGGCATACTATACAACCACTTCTTGGCATTATCCTTGAGTGCAAAGGGGATGAAGCGGAGTAATTGCGTCCTCCGATAAGTGTTGCAGTTTTATCATAACGCATACTTCCTGAAATTCACTGATAAAGAGATATGCGTCCTCTGAATAAGAACCAGTGAATTTAGGAAGCATACTGATGTACTGCGGCTTCAATTCATAGTGATTACCCGCTGCGTGTGGAAGTTTTATGCATGATGGAAGTAATGTGCGCAATGGGTAACATCGATCCTGAAGGATCGGGATCGGTTGGTCCATCTTGGCTCCCATGAACAAATCTGATCTCGCAAATCGACCAAATTGATCACGGGTCCAATGTGGCATGAACCAGCGACCGTGAGTGTATGCGTGAGTTTCCTAAACTAATGTAAGAAGTGGGGTGTAGTGGAGAGATAAAACGGTGGAATAGATATGATCAAATAAAAATGTGATTCCTACTATTTAATATTTTTTTTATTATTTATTTTTTGAATTTTTTTACAGAACCAGAGATAAAAAATACAGATAACAGGAAAAGGTTGTGGAGTTTCACTCCAAAAGTGCCGCTAAATGGCGGTTTTTCCCACTAATTGGAGGCCCAAACAGGGAAATAGGTTCTCAAATTTTTTCAACACATTCTACATTCTTATCTAGCCCTGTTTCGTTTTCTGTATCTGGACTTTAATATCTCTGCCCACTCAACACACACTGTTAATCCCGTAAAACGTCAGAAAAAATAAGAAAAACACCGTCGATCCCCGGCAACGGCGCCAAAAACTTGATGTGTTATATTTACTGCAAGCGCACAGTGTCGGTGTAGCGCTGTACATGTCGTCCCACAGGGATCTAAGGTGCTTTTGCGATTCTTACTTTCTCCTCAGTCTAACGGACTAACCAAAGGTTCTAGGTTGAAGTCGGATTAATCTAAATAGCCTAGCATCTAGAATCCACTAATTTCCAACCATGTTCTTACTTCTATTATTTTCTTCTATCATAAAAATTCGATCTTTTTAGTTTAATTTCTACTTAAAGTGCCCTAAGCATGAGCTATCAAGTGTTGTGCAAGTATAACTCATCAAAGATGCTACTTCTTATAAAAACTAACTAAATCTTTTAGATAATTCAAAGAAAAAGATAAAACCAGCAACCCCAAACCCTAACTAGGCATAGATTATCAAGAAACCTAATTCAGGTATAACCTATCAAAGTCCTAATCTTCGAGTCCTTGTATTTTAATCATTTTATTGAAAAATCATGTCTTTATTAATTTTATTTAAGAAGAAAAATATTTGAAAATAATTACATGGTGGATCCTAACTTCATCTACATCCTAGAGCTAATCTAATTAGCTACTCATATTTTACTAAGGAAGGTCAAATTTTTATTCATAAAATGATAAACCCTAATCTAGAAAGCAGTAAACCCTAAAATAGAAAGCGATTAAATCTATGTAAAAAGCAAGTAAAAATCTCAAGAACAATGGTTTACCTCTGGAACATGGTGTTGTGGCCGTCAACCTTCAGCAAAAATCCTAACTTTATTAATCAGAAAACGAGTACAAAAATTTCAGAATCCCGTCAAAATACAAGGATCGGCCAATATATAGGTTTCGGAAATCAAACCCTAATTATAACAGAACCAAAAAACCACTAAATTTACAAATACGCCACGGGAGAAAACCCGGAGAGGGGGGCCCACATTGGGCCTCTAAATGGCGGTGAAAACCGCTAAATAGCGACCAAATTATGCCAAATATTCTTGACACTTTTTCCACGTGATAATATTGTCTTTTACGTTTAGGTTTCCTAATTGTATTCAACTCTGAGTCTCTGCAGAATCGTAGTCTCGTAGTCTTGCCCAATTTAGTAACTTTTCGGACTCTGATTTCCGACTCCAACTCTGATTTCATGCCATCTCCTTGTACGAATCGGATTACCTGAAAAAGACACTAAAAATACAGGAGCAGTATGTATTTATTTACAAAAAATAGATAAAGTATGGGAGGAAAAATACAATATATGATACTCATCACACCCCCACACCTATCTTTTGCTAGTCCTCGAGCAAAACCTAAACCTAAAAAGCAAAAAGAAAAATCCTAACTCACTTTCGCAGAATCGCGATTGCACTTAGCATGTGCAACAAGCCTTTAAACCCCTAGGTTATCCTAGTGGACGAGTGTTGTCTCATGAGGGTTTGCAGTGAATATACCCATAAAATTCAAGAAGAAAATAGATTAAGAAATAAAGAAAATAAAAATAAGGATAACCAAATATCAAGAAAAATAAAAATTTTGTACAAAAGAAAGAAAAATCTTTTTTTTATAATATTTTCATCAATTAATCTCACTAATATACAAACTCAAGAACGCATTTAGATTATCAATTTTCAAATCGAGCGTCATACCAGATACACTTACCATATTAATCAAAAATTTAAATCCTATCTTTCAATACCCACTAACAGATAATCTATTGGCTCCTATACATCTACGTGCACGTGTGATAGTTTATTTCGGCCTTGGAATCAAACTCTAACTCATGATTCATCTCCTCTCTCATAACAAATTTTTTTCTTTTTTTTTTTAAGAATATTTCACCTTTCATGCGAATATTCACGCTTGCTTAGGCGCAACGTACCCGATTACTCGGTTCATACTCTTTTTTTTTCCTTTTTTTTAGAATATTGCACCTTTCATGCGAATATTCACGCTTACTTAGGCGCAAAATACCCGATTACTCAGACCATACTCTTTTTTTTTCACTCTTGAGGCTATTGCCTTAATACCAGGCGCACCCCACTATTTTATCACTCTCGAGGCTATTGCCTTAGGCTCACCCCATTATTTTATTCTCACTTTTTTTTTGTTTTGAGAGAGTAAACTTACTCAATCGTTATCATTTTTGTCCCTAACCTAATAAACTGTTGTGAAGTGAAAAATAGATTTATACTTGCCTCAAAACTACTGTTAGTAATATTTATTTTTCAGATTTTGATCTTTTTCATAAAATTCAAAGTGTATCATCCAATCTACTCTCCTATCCAATTTCAAATCTAAATTTGTTCCTTTATCTGTAATTAGGTTGATCTATTGATGAAAACAAGTTTTTTTTTTAATTTTTTTTTTAAAATTACCTTAAAAACTACCCAAAGTGTAAAATAAAGAAAACCAAAAAAAATCTAAAAAAAATAAATAAAATCTAAAAATAAAAATAAAATCCTAAAAATCTTAAAAAAAATAAAAATCTTCTAATCCACTCCCCCTCACCTAAACTTGTGTATGCCCTCATACAAAACCAAGTGTGGCAAAATAAATATGAAAACTATTATACAAATACTATAAAAATAATGAGAGTCGTAAAAGTTACGATCTCAATATTCTCACCCTATTAACGCATGGAAAGTGGTTACGACCTCTCGATCGCTTCCCACTTTCATAGTGTGTGCGTTTTAAACGTGAAGTGGGTGCATTATTATATCTCATTAACCTTTTACAAGTCACGAAATTACATGTCTGCTTCTTATGTCGTCCTCGCTTTTTGTTTGTCCACATGTAAGCATTAACAATTGGGTTAAAGAATTCTTTATTATAAACCTGCCAATCATCGTTAGTAACAAGCATACATGTAGAAATATCATGGGGTGAGAAGAGTCTAATATGATTAAGTAAACGTGGTGGTGGCTCTTCTAACTCATGAAGTAATGCGAGCTCCTCTGCAAACAAATCCTCAAAAGTTTGCTCATAATTCAATGGCACACTTGCACAAGTATCATCATATATAAAATCAGTATGTGCCAATTCTTCTAATAGTATGAGCTCATCTTTGAATATTTGCTCAAATGAAGGTTCATCATCAGTGGAAGAGGTCGAATGAGAGTGCAAACTATGAATCATATTGACCTCAATGAGAGAGCTCGTTGGGTGCTCATCCATATTAAATATGTTCAATGCCACAGTCATATTCCCAAACGATAACTTCATGAGACCACTCCTACAATCAATTAATGCATTTGATGTTGCAAGGAATGGTCTACCCAAGATAATGGGAATTTGATTCCGTGGATTGGCGATTGGCTCAGTTTCTAAGACAATAAAGTCTACAGGAAAAATAAACTCGCCGACCTTAATAAGCAAATCTTCAACCATACCAAGTGGTCTCTTAATTGAACAATCAGCTAGCTGTAATGTGACCTTGGTAGGTTGAAGTTTTTCTAACCCCAGTTGCTGATAAACAGTGTAAGGAAGCAAGTTGACACTTGCCCCTAAATCAAGCAACGCCCTATCAAATGTAGTATCCCCAATGGTGCATGAGATTGTAGGGGAACCTGGATCTTTGTACTTAATAGGCAAGGAGTTAGAGAGGATATGTGATATATTTGCAGTAAAAAAAACTTTCTCAGGAACGTTTCTTGCTCGTTTCTTAGTGCACAAATCCTTGAGGAACTTAGCATAAGTAGGAACCTGTTGTATAATATCAAGGAGTGGAATATTAACCTTCACCTGCTGAAATGTTTCAAGAATTTTTTCTACTTGCGGTGATGGCTTCCTAAGTCGATTGGGATATTGTACTTTCGGCTTAGGAACAGGTTCTTCTAAATAATCATGTGACTGTAATTGAGGTGATGGAGATGGTTGTGGAGAAAGGGGGGGAAGAGATGGTGTAGCCTGCGAGATAATAGGAGTGGGATCAGGAGGCATGGCTACATTATTGTCCACTTGCTTGCCAAATCTAAGCGTGTGAATTGCATTGCATTGGTGGACAAGCGATTGATTGGAGTTTGAGGAACTGGCATTAGGGTTCATTATGGGTTGACTTGGAAAGGTATCCTGGCCACGTTCACTCATCTGACTCGCTAATTGTTCAACCTGTTGCTCTACATTCTTAATAGATTGAGAGTTCACGAGCAGTTCCTGACCTGTATTTTGAATAAAATCAGCTGACACTTTCATATGATTTTCCATGCGTGTGTTAAGGTTGGACATATGCGTGTCAAAATTGGAATGAGACTTGAGAAGATTTTCAACGTGCTTCTCAAGTGACTGAAGTCGCTTTTCTTGTTCATTATTAGACCCCTGTTGTGAATATGAGTGGTTTTGTACAGGTAGCCTATTCTGGTTGTTCCCGTAATTTGAAGCGTTGGTGTGTTGGTAGGCACCCACATTTGGTCTTGAGAACTGACCAGTGGCTGAAGGTGTATGTTAGGGTTAGGGACTCCCTGATATTGCCCTTGACCCCATGAGAGATTCGGATGGTTCCTCCAGTCAGGATTGTATGTAGGAGCGTAACGATTGTTCATGGATTTTGATACAAGGCATTAGCCTGTTCAAGTATGGGACCCATGGAATTCATTAATAATGGACACTCCTCCATAACATAATTCGGAGTTCCGCAATTAAAGCATGTGGGAACTTGAATTTGATTTACCTGACCTACCGGTGGAGCACTAGGAGTCTCCAATGCCTCAATTCTCCTCATAAGGGAGGCGATCTTAGCTTCGGCAACTATAGAGCTGTCGGCGCTATGGATTCCATCTTTATATGCAGAGTTGATGCACTGGGCTTCTCAGTGGGACTCTCCCACTGCATAGTCTTCCACGATAGGTCCTCAAGAAAGTCCCATGCTTCATCCTCGTTTTTCCTCATGAACTCCCCCTGACACATGGATTCAAGAAGAGTTTTGGATGTGTAATCAAGTCCTTCGTACACGATTTGACACAACCGCCACTTTTCTATCGCATGGTGGGGGCACTGAGCTAAAAGATCTTTGAACCGTTCTAAGTATTTCCAGAAGGGTTCTCCCGACACTTGACGGAATTGATTGATTTGATTTCTAATCCTTATCATCTTATGCGTGGGATAATACTTCTTGAGAAATACTGCAACGAATTCATCCCAAGTAGTGATTGAATCAGTAGGCATACTGTACAACCACTTCTTGGTATTATCCTTGAGTGCAAAGGGGATGAAGCGGAGCGTAATTGCGTCCTCCGATAAGTGTTGCAGTTTTATCATCACGCATACTTCCTGAAATTCACTGATAAAGAGATATGCGTCCTCTGAATAAGAACCAGTGAATTTAGGAAGCATACTGATGTACTGCGGCTTCAATTCATAGTGATTACCCGCTGCATGTGGAAGTTTTATGCATGATGGAAGTAATGTGCGCAACGGGTAACATCGATCCTGAAGGATCGGGATCGGTTGGTCCATCTTGGCTCCCATGAACAAATCTAATCTCGCAAGTCGACCAAATTGATCACTGCTCCAATGTGGCATGAACCGGCGACCGTGAGTGTATGCGTGAGTTTTCTAAACTAATGTAAGAAGTGGGGTGTAGTAGAGAGATAAAACGGTGGAATAGATATGATCAAATAAAAATGTGATTCCTACTGTTTAATATTTTTTATATTATTTTTTTTTTGAATTTTTTTACAGAACCAGAGATAAAAAATACAGATAACAGGAAACGTTTGTGGAGTTACACTCCAAAAGTGCTGCCAAATGGCGGTTGTTCCCGCTAATTGGCGGCCCAAACAGGGAACTAGGTTCTCAAATTTTTTCAATACATTCTAAATTCTTATCTAGCCCTGTTTAGTTTCCTATATCTGGTCTTTAATATCTCTGCACACTCAACACACACTGTTAATCCCGTAAAACGTCAGAAAAAATAAGAAAAACACCGTCGATCCCCGACAACGGTGCCAAAAACTTGATGTGTTATATTGACTGCAAGCGCACAGTGTCGGTGTAGCGCTGTACAGGTCGTCCCACAGGGATCTAAGGTGCTTTTGCGATTCTTACTTTCTCCTCAGTCTAACGGACTAACCAAATATTCTAGGTTGAAATCGGATTAATCTAAATAGCCTAGGATCTAGAATCCACTAATTTCCAACCATGTTCTTACTTCTATTATTTTTTTCTATCATAAAAATTCGATCTTTTTAGTTTAATTTCTACTTAAAGTGCCCTAAGCATGAGCTATCAAGTGTTGTGCAAGTATAACTCATCAAATATACTACTTCTTATAAAAACTAACTAAATCTTTTAGATAATTCAAAGAAAAAGATAAAACCCTAACTAAGTATAGATTATCAAGAAACCTAATTCAAGTATAACCTATCAAAGTCCTAATCTTCGAGCCCTTGTATTTTAATCATTTTATTGAAAAATCATGTCTTTATTAATTTTATTTAAGAAGAAAAATATTAGAAAATAATTACATGGTGGATCCTAGTTTCATCTACATCATAGAGCTAATCTAATTAGCTACTCATATTTTTACTAAGGATGATCAAATTTTTATACATGAAATGATAAACCCTAATCTAGAAAGCAGTAAACCCTAAAATAGAAAGCGATTAAATCTATGTAGAAAGCAAGTAAAAATCTCAAAAACAATGGTTTACCTCTGGAACACGGTGTTGTGGCCGTCAACCTTCAGCAAAAATCCTAACTTTATTAATCA
This sequence comes from Dracaena cambodiana, assembly GCA_036321105.1. Classification (NCBI taxonomy): domain Eukaryota; kingdom Viridiplantae; phylum Streptophyta; class Magnoliopsida; order Asparagales; family Asparagaceae; genus Dracaena; species Dracaena cambodiana. Next base: position 20,953,282 of record JAYEPQ010000008.1, on the reverse strand, counting down.
GAAAACGAGTACAAAAATTTCAGAATCCCGTCAAAATACAAGGATCGGCCAATATATAGGCTTCGGAAATCAAACCCTAATTATAACAGAACCATAAAACCACTAAATTTACAAAGACGCCACGGAAGAAAACCCGGAGAGGCGGGCCCACATTGGGCCGCTAAATGGCGGTGAAAACCGCTAAATAGCGACCAAATTATGCCAAATATTCTTGAAACGTTTTCCACGTGATAATATTGTCTTTTAAGTTTAGGTTTTCTGACTGTATTCAACTCTGAGTTTCTGCAGAATCGTAGTCTCGTAGTCTTGCCCACTTTAGTAACTTTTCGGACTCTGATTTTCGACTCCAACTCTGATTTCATGCTATCTCCTTTTACGAATCGGATTACCTGAAAAAGACACTAAAAATACCCGAGTAGCATTTATTTATATATATAAAATAAATAAAGTATGGGAGAAAAAATACAATATATGATACTCATCAGTTGGGTTGCTGTAGTTGGAGAGAGAAGAGGGGGAAAACTTAAGAGTATGGAGATTTTGGGATTTTTTTTGGGTCTGTTGCTGGATGAAGGGGAAAGGTGAAGGAAAGTTGGGTTTGGGGGGTGGTCGGGTTGAGAAGAAGAGTGGAGGGAGAGAAGATTTCTTTTTTTCTTCTTTTCTTTCTCTTTTCTTTTCTGATTTGAACTGCTCTTTTTTTCTTCTCTCAAATCTGAACCTTTCTTTCCCATATATGAACTTTCTCTCTGTTTATTTCTAACTTTTTTTCCTCTCAAAAATAGATAACTAAAAATAAAAACTAAAATAAATTCAAAAGAATATGAAAATGGATGTAAGAAGATGGAGATGGAGATGAAATTCAGGTTCTGATACCTAATTGGCATAGGATGGAGGTGGATTAGGGTTATGGATTTGGAAAATTAGGGTTATTAGAGGAATTGGGGAAGAACTAATAAAATTTGAGAATCTACCAAGGTGAATCAATGTTCACTCTTAATGAATCCACGAGGAGAGATTTGACTCATTCGAAATCCACATTAGAATTTTCTCAAATATCCTTATATTATTCATTATCTCTAAAATACTTCATACAATGCTAATTTATAGAAAACTCCAACAAACAAAATTCTAAAAGAATTAAAAAACCTATAAAAATCCTAATAAAAAATCTTATTAATTATCCTAATAGAATCAAATCTGATCTCCATCAATTCATTCCGGTATCAAAGCATTTATCCTCGATAAATGCAGAGATAAAAATTGTTAAATATATCCGAGTTAAACTGATCAACATCCACAAAACATCCCAATTGGGCCATTGTGGTGGTCGATGAACCATAGCTTGTAAATTATATCTAAACAAAAGTGGTGAAGAGTGAACTGGCATCTTTGGTGAACTTATATTAAACAACGTATCTGGGTCGGCACTTGCAATGGAAGTAATCGAATTAGAATCCAATAAAAAATCCAAGCCATAGGTAGTGGAAACAATCTACATCAAAACTTCATAAAAATCTATATGTGGAATGTGCAATTTCTTTATAATTTCTGGAAGGAATCTCTCAAGGGAACCGAAACTTCCACTTTTTTATCAATAACAAATTCCTGTAGAATATTATGTGGATATATAATAAATTTGTACTTATCATTACAAATTGCTATCTGTCTATAGATCTTATCATGCATAATAGGTATAACAGGCAAATACAATGAAACGGACTCAAATGATCCAACTCCTCAAAAGTGATATACAGGTTTCTTAGAAGTGTATACATCAATCACTGCAAATGATATAATATTACTATACTCATTTAAAACTTGACAAATCTCGGAAGGAAACTCCAAATACTCTTTGGATGATCTTCCACATCATAGGAAGGATCCCAAAGACTTACTAATAGCAATATTAGTATCAATTATTTTATACTTGGTCTCTTCATCTATCATTAGTTCTGAAATTGAACATGTAGTATCATGTGAGGGTGCACTAGACTCTATTGAAACATTCTGATCATTAGTACTACTATCTATGGTAGCATGGATTTCAGTAGAAATATAGATTTTAATTGGTGCATGTGTATTAGACTCTTGTGACTCATTAACAATATTATTGTTATCCATAGAAGGAATGGTAGTATTGGTAATAAGAATAGACATACTAGATTCTAATTGTGGTTCAACTACAGTACTTTTCTTCGAAATATGAACTTCAATAACTCTCGAATTATCAACGTAATCAGTAGACATGATTCCATATATTGACTGTTGACTGGGCACTCATAATTATAATGCCAAGATGTATGACACTTACAACACTTGGTCGTGGTATATTGAGAGACAGAGTATTCATATTTATTGCATTTTAGGCACTGTTTTCTAACATTTATAGTGAATCTCTTTTCTAATTTATCAAAGAGACGATTTCTGTAATACATAGGAAGATACCTTTCTATAAGAATATTTTTTTCTCTTCCCACGAATTTATAGAATTCCAGTAACATTCCTCATGATCTATCTCTACTGAAATCCAAAAATATTTAACTTGTCTCACTAATCTTCTCCTAACAAATTAAAATTTACATCTACTAGATATCTCATAACAATCAAAGTAGCATTCCATATTCACTAACCAATCAATAAAGTCACGAGCAGAGAAATAAGCATCAAATACGAGATCTTTATACCAAAATTTTTCATATGATATCTCTCTAGCAGTATGCAAATCATATATATAACTAGACTTATTTTACTCTAGATGGCGACTAGATCGTGTATTAAAAAGAGATATGTTTACTATCTATAATGGATCATTCAATGCAAATTAGTCAAATATGCAGATAATAGTGCAAAATCTAAGACTCAGGCGAATTAAATACGTGCACTAAATTAATATATCCCAATAACTCAATTACAAATTGCAAATGAATGTGAATTACTAATTTGGTGAAAATACCCAATAATTATGAGATCACTAGAGAGAAGCAAACTATTATGTTAACAAATTATTGCAGTCCACTAATATTTACAAAGTGTTTAGCAATTGATAATTTTATTTCAATTTAGGTATTACCTGAAAAGATGAGTAGTTCATACCCAAATATACGATTCTATAAATTCTTCAAGAGATAACCCGCAATTGACCTCTGATAATTAAATATATAATCCCTGAAACATTGGTAATAGATGTTGGATATGATTAGAAGATCACTACTTCAAAAATAGTTCGAATCGAAGTTGAAACGTGCTCCAAATCAAAAGAAAATCCTTTATGGGTCTATCTCCGTTTTAACGGGTCTGGACTATTGTGACTGAACCCAACTTAAAAGTCAGTCAGATGGGTAAGATCTGGTTGCCAGTTGGGTTTGAAGTCCAAGTAGAATTGAACTTGAATTAAATATCGGTTGGGTCTGACTTATATGCAGGTTTACTAATCCAAACCTGATTAAATCTAAACCCAAATCTTCTACTCTTTTGGCTATTCGATGGCAACGAGGAGAGAAGAGGAGGCGCTGACGGATCTTGCCGAACATGAGAAGTAGATGAGGAGGAGGCCGACTGATGAGTGCCATATATTGCATATTTATAACCTTCATATTACCTATTTTTGTATATAAATAATGCTACTCAGGTATTGTTAGTGTGTTTTTCAGGAATTTTATTCGTACAAGGAGATGGCAGGAAATCAAAGTTGGAATAGGAAATCAAAGTCCTAAAAGTTTCTAAAGTGGGCAAGACTACGAGACTACGATGCTGCAGAGACTCAAAGTCGAATACAGTCAGGAAAATTAAATGTACAAGACAAGAGTTGCAAGTGGACAAAATTTCATGAATTTATAAAATATTTTTACTGCTAATTAGCTGTAGTTACCGATAATTAGTGGCCCAATGGTGGACCCACACGTGGAATTTTCTCAAGTGGCTTCGTTGTAATCTTTTAGTTTCACAATTGTATTATAATTGTGTTTAGTTTTTCGAAGTCTATATATTGGTCGTATCCTTGTATTCTAGGGTTTTATGCAGTAGTTAATGTAGATTAGGATTTATTTTGTACTCCTCTTTCATTAATAAAATCAGGGTTTTGCTGAAGGAGTGGCGGCCACAATACCATGCTCCAGAGGTAAGCCATTGCTTTTAATTCTTTATTCGCTTTTTAGATAGATTTAATTGCTTTCTAATATAGATTTATTTGCTTTCAAGATTAGATTTTATTGCTTTCTAGAATCATGTGTAGCTAATTAGTTTAGCTCTAGGATGTAGATGAAGGTAGGATCCACCATGTAATTGCTCTCTAGTATTTTCTTCATAAATAAAATAATAAAAACATAATTTTTCAATAAAAAAGATTAAAATACAAGAACTCGAAGATTAGGACTTTGATAGGTTATACTTGAATTAGGTTTCTTGATAGCCTATACTTAGTTAGGGTTTGGGGTTGTTGATTTTATCTTTTTCATTGAATTATCTAAAGATTTAGTTTGTTTTTATGAAAAGTAGTATTTTTGATGAGTTATACTTGCACACCACTTGATAGCTCATACTTAGGGCACTTTAAATAAAGATTAAACTAAAATATTACCTCTTTATGAAAGAAGAAGATAATAGAAACAAGAACATGATTGGAAATTAGTGGATTCTAAATTCTAGGCTAATTAGAATAACTCTCAACTTCAATTTAGAAACTCTTAGTTAATCCTTTAGACTATAGAATAAGTAAGAATTGCAAAACACTTTAGATCTCTATGGGACGACCTGTTAAGCGCTACAACCGATACTGTGCGCTTACAGTAATTTATCACATCAAGTTTTTGGCGCCGTTGCCAGGGATCGACGGTGTTTTTCTTGTTTTTTCTAACGTTTTATGGGATTAACAGTGTGTGTTGAGTGTGCAGGGACTAGATAGTACAGATACAGGAAAATAAACAAGACGAGCTAAGCGTATTGAGTTCACGACAAAAAGTAGAGAACCAAATTCTCTCTTTGGGCCGCTAATTAGCGGCATATACCGCTATTTGGCTATACTTAAGGTACGAAACGCCACAAAATTTTCCTGATATTTGTATTTCAGGTCTTTGGTTCAGTAAAAAAATACAAAAAAAAAAATTAATCTTTTATTTTTATTTCTTTTCCATTTCTCTTCCTCTCCACCTTTTTCAAAAAAAAAATTAAAAAAAAATATTTCAAAATCAAACTGGTTACTATTATTGTCGTGATCCATATCATAATTATTATCAGTGTCCATGGATAGGAAGTTCGCTAGGACTAGGTCATAATCAAATTTACAATACATATAATAAACCTACGAGCGCTTCTTATACACAAAATTATAATTATGAATGGATGAATAATTCTAATAATCAAGAGCCATACCAAGAAAGTTCTCCATCTGATCGTTTTTTTATGGGTTATTCATCTTAATGTTCTACATTTAATCATGAATAAGATATTCAATTGAACATGTTAGATGAAAGATTAAAAAGATTAGAAGCAAAATATGCATGTCATGAGAATTTACCTACAACCACTTCATATCTGTCATCAAATATATATACAGATCCATCATATTTACCTTCAAATTTCACTCATGATCTCGAGATGCAATCATTTGAAGAAAATAAGGAAAATTACAATCATGAGTCTGAGGAACGAAGACGTAGAATTGAGGAAGGTATAGAAGGTTTGCTAAAATCATCCTCTCAAAATTCATCCTCTAAAACTGCAGCTTGTATGGAAGATCTTTTCAAAGTCATTTCTCAAGCTAAACTTTTTGTAGATCAACCATCTAATAGTTTGAATATATCTGACTCCAACGAGCAATCACTTCTGTCATCTTCTGAAGTAGATATGATTCAAAATGAATTAAATAGTTTTGTGCATGATGAGTCTATAATTCAACATTATGATCAACCTATTTTAGACCATTGTGAAGATAATTATGATGAAACTGGTGATAAAGAAAATATTTTGCTTGATGATTTATCTCGTGGTGAGCTTGCTAGTGACACATTATCATTTGATTCTTTTGATGAAAATTGTAAAGAAATTTGTGAAGAAGATTTTTTATCCCTTCATAATAACTTGACTAATAATAAGTCCACTAGTATGGCATTTTCTTTTGAGAATTTTTATGACAGGTTTGAAGAAAATTTGCATGACGAGCCCAAAATATTAGAAGAATGGAAAGAACCTCAAAAAGAAAAGGTCATGGTACCTGATGATTTGAAAGAGCCCTCTAAAATCGAGCTCATGATTCCACAACACCAAAGTGAGTATGTTATTTCACAAGTTGATAAAATCAAAATACTTACTAATATGAAAGATGCTCGTGGATGGAATATGAATGATGGTAAAAGTACGCTTTCCAACTTCAAAATTTTATTATTGAATAAAAAAAGAAAGGTAGAAATAAATTGAGAAAAATCAAAAATAAGATGGTGAGATTAAATGTAAAATTGACAAAAAGGCTAAGTTCATCCATATCAAAACATAAAAGGACACATTATGAGAGTGGAAAGCGATCAAGAGGTCGTAACCGTTTGAATTTTCTAATAAGTGTATAATATTTGTATAATAGTTTTCTTTACTTTTTTTTTATTTTTTTATTTTACCACCCTTGGTTTGTGTATGAGGGCATATACGAGTCTAGGTGTGGGAGAATGGGTTAGGTTATTTTCTTCATATTTTTCTAGGATTTTTATTTTTTTTGGATTTTTGGGTTTCTTTATTTTACACTTTGGGTAATTTTTAGGGTAACTAACTAAAAAAATTTTAAAAAAAACTGAAAAAAAATTAATAAAAAAATAAATTTAACAACAAATTTATGTATTTTATCAATAGATCAACATAATTACAAATAAAGGAACAAATTTAGATTTGAAATTAGATAGGAGAGTAAATTGGATAATACACTTTGAATTTTATGAAAAAGATTAAAATCTGAAAAATAAATACCGCCAACAGTAATTTTGAGGCAAGTATACATCTATTTTTCACTTCACAATAATTTATTAGGTTAAGGACAAAGATGATAACGATTGAGTAAGTCTTCTCTCTCTAAAAAAAAGAAAAAAAATTGAGAATAAAATAATGGGGTGAGCCTAAGGCAATAGTCTCAAGAGTGATAAAATAATGGAGTGCGCGTGGTATTAAGGCAATAGGCTCAGGAGTGAAAAAAAAGAGTATGATCTGAGTAATCGGATACTTTGTGTTTAAGTAAGCGTAAATATTCGAATGAAAGGTAAAATATTCTAAAAAAAAAAAGAAAAGAGTATGAACTGAGTAATCGGGTATGTTGCGCCTGAGCAAGCGTGAATATTCGCATGAAAGGTGAAATATTCTTAAAAAAAGAGAAAAAATGAAAAAAAATATTATGAGAGAGGAGATGAATCATAAATTAGAGTTGGAGTCCAAAACCGAAGTAGACTATCACACGTGCACGTAGATGTATAGGAGCTAATGGATTATCTGTCAGTGTGTATTGAAATATAGGATTTAAATTTTTGATTAAAATGATATGTGTATATGATATGACGCTTGATTTGAAAATCGATAATCTAAATGCATTCTTGAGTTTGTATATTAGTGAGATTAATTGATGAAAATATCATTAAAAAAATTTTAATTTTCTTTTGTATAAAATTTTTATTTTTCCTGATTTTTGGTTATCCTTATTTTTCTTTTCTTTATTTCTTAATGTATTTTCTTAATGAATTTTGTGGGTATATTCACTACAAACCCTCACGAGACACAACTCGTCCACTAGGGTAACCTAGGGGTTTAAAGGCTTGTTTCACGTGCTAAGTGCAATCGTGATTCCTACGAAAGTGAGTTAGGATTTTTATTTTTATATTTAGGTTTAGGTTTAGCTCGAGAACTAGCAAAAAATAGGTGTGGGGATGTGATGAGTGCCATATATTGCATATTTATAGCCTGCATATTACCTATTTTTGTATATAAATAATGCTACTTGGGTATTATTAGTGTGTTTTTCAGGAATTTTATTCGTACAAGGAGATGGCATGAAATCAGAGTTGGAATAGGAAATCAAAGTTTGAAAAGTTTCTAAAGTGGGCAAGACTACGAGACTACGATGCTGCAGAGACTCAAAATCGAATAAAGTTAGGAAAATTAAATGTACAAGACAAGAGTTGCACGTGGACAAAATTTCACAAATTTATAAAATACTTTTACGACTAATTAGCTGCCCAATGGTGGACCCACACATGGAAGTTTCTCAAGTGGCTTCGTTGTAATCTTTTAGTTTCACAATTTTATTATAATTGGGATTGGTTTTCCGAAGCCTATATATTGGCCGTATCCTTGTATTCTAGGGTTTTATGCAGTTAATGTAGATTAGAATTTATTTTATACTCGTCTTTCATAAATAAAATCAGGGTTTTGCAGAAGGGGTGGTGGCCACAATACCGTGCTCTAGAGGTAAGCCATTGCTTTTAATTCTTTATTCGTTTTTAGATAGATTTAATTGTTTTTTAGTATAGATTTATTTGCTAGGATCCACCATGTAATTGCTCTCTAGTATTTTCTTCTTAAATAAAATAATAAAGACATGATTTTTCTATAAAAAAGATTAAAATACAAGAACTCGAAGATTAGCAATTTGATAGGTTATACTTGAATTAGGTTTCTTGATAGCTATGCTTAGTTAGGGTTTGGGGTTGTTGATTTTATTTTTTTCATTGAATTATCTAAAGATTTAGTTTGTTTTTATGAAAAGTAGTATTTTTGATGAGTTATACTTGCACACCACTTGATAGCTCATACTTAGGGCACTTTAAATAAAGATTAAACTAAAAGATTACCTCTTTATGAAAGAAGAAGATAATAGAATTAAGAACATGATTGGAAACTAGTGGATTCTAAATTCTAGGCTAATTAGAATAACTCTCAATTTTAATTTAGAAACTCTTAGTTAATCCGTTAGACTATAGAATAAGTAAGAATTGTAAAACACTTTGGATTTTTGTGGGACGACCTGTTAAGCGCTACAACCGATACTGTGCGCTTGCAGTAATTTATCACATCACCGACAATGCAGCTGTTGGAGAATGTAGGGCGGCAGGCTCATTGGCTGGTGACTGCACTGGTGGAGGGGAGAGGGAGATGGTGCCGATGGGTAATGGAAAAATAGAAGAATAAAAAATAAATTTGAGGCGGAGAAGAAGGGTCGGGAGGAGTTTGGACAGAGGGGAAAGTGTCCATGTCAGTGGTGTTTTGGGTTGGGTTGTTGTAGTTGGAGAGAGAAGAGGGGGAAGATAAGAGTATGGGGATTTTGGAGTTTTTTTTTATTGACTTTTCTAGATGGAGGGGAAAGGTGAAAGAAAGTTGAGTTTGCTTTTGGGGGGTTGTTGGGGTGGGGGTGTTAGGCGGAGAAGAAGAGTGGAAGAAGAGAAGATTTCTTTTTTTTTCTTTTTTTCTTTTCTCTTTTTAAATCTAAACTGCTCTTTTTTTTTCTTCTCTCAGATCTGAACCTTTTTTTTCCCGATCTGAAATTTTTCTCCTTTTTTTCTGATTTCTTCCTCTCAAAAATAGTTAAATAAAAATAAAAACTAAAATAAATTCAAAAGAGTATGAAGATGGAGATGAAATTCAGCCTCCGATACCAATTTGATATAGGATGGAGGCGGATTAGGGTTAGGAATTTGAAAAATTAGAGTCATTAGAGGAATTTGGGAAGAACAGATAAAATTTAAAAATCCACCAAGGCGAATCTATGCTCAATCTTAACGAATCCACGAGGAAAGATTTGACTCTTTCAAAATCCATGCAAAAATTTTCTTTGGTGAAGTTACAGCAAACAACGGTAGATCTGGATAGCCACTTGCAATGGAAGTAATCGAATAAAGATCAAATAAAAAATCTATGCCATAGGTAATGGAAGCAATATTCAGTGAAACTTCATAAAGATCTATATGTGGAATGTGCAACTTCTTTATAATTTCTGGACGGAACCTCTCAGCAGAACCGAAACTTTCACTTCATTATCAATAACAAATTCCTGTTGAATATTAAGCGGATATACAACAAATTTATACTCATCGTTACAAATTGCTATCTGTTTAGAGATCTCATCATGCATAACATGCATAACAGACAAATGCAATGGAACGGACCCAAGTGGCAAAACTCCTTAAAAGTGATATACAGGTTTCTTAGAAGGATATACATCAATCACCACAAGTGATATAATATCACTCTAGTTATTTAAAACTTGGTGAATCTCGGAAGGAAACTCCAAAAACTCTTTGGAAGGATCCCAAAGAGTTTTTGGAGTTTCCTTCCACGTCATAGAAAGGATCCCAAAGACTTACTAGTAGCAATATTAGTATCAATTATTCTATGCTCGGTCTTTTCATCTATCGTTAGTTTCGAAACTGAACATATAATATCATGTGGTGATGAACTAGACTCTAGTAAGGCACTCTGAACATCAGAAGTATTATCTATGGTAGTATGGATTTCAATAGGAATGTGAATTGCAGTTGGTATATGTGTATTAGACTCTTGTGACTCATTAACAATATCATTGTTAACTATAGAAGGAATAGTAGTATTGGTAAGAAGAATAGATGTACTAGATTCTAATTGTGGTTCAAGTACAGTACTTTCCTTAAAAATATGAATCTCAATAACTCACGAATTGTCAACGATCAGTAGACATGATTCCATGTGTTGACTCTTGACTGGGCCCTCATAGTTATAATGCCAAGATGCACGACACTTAGAACACTTGATCGTGGTATATTGAGAGATAAAGTGTTCATATTTGTCGCATTTTAGGCACTGTGTTCTAATATTTATAGTGAATCTCTTTTTCAATTTATCAAAGAGACGATTTCAGTAATATGTAGGAGATGCTCTTTTATATGAATATTTTTTATATCTTCTCATGAATTTATAGAATTCCTATAACGTTCCTCATATTTATCTCTACTGAAATCCAAAAATTTTTAGCTTGTTCACTAATCTTTTCCTAGCAAATTGAAATTTACATCTACTATACATATCATAACAATCAAAGTAGCATTCAATATTCACTAACCAATAAATAAAGTAACGAATAGAGGAATAAGCTTCAAAGACGAGATTTTTATACCAAATTTTTTTATCTAATATCTCTCTAGCAACATGCAAATCATATATTTAACTACACTTATTTGACTCTAGATGGTGACTAGATCGTGTTATAAAAATGGATATGTTTACTATCTAGAATGGATCATTCAATGCAAATCAGTTAAATATGCAGATGATAGTGCAAAATTTAAGACCCAGGCAAATTAAGTGCAGGCACTAAATTAATATATCCCAATAACTTAATTACAAAATACAAATGAATGTGAAGTATTAATTTGGTGAAAAAACCAAATAATTATGAGATCACTAGAGAGAACCAAATAACTATTATGTTAATAAATTATTGCTGTCCACTAATATTTACAAAGTGTTTAGCAATTGATAATTTCAGTTCAATTTAGGTATCACCTGAAAGGGCCAGTAGTTCATACTCAAATATATAATTCTATAAATTCTTCAGGAGATAACCCACAATTGACCTCTGATAATTAAATATTTAATCCCTGGAATAGTGGTAATAGATGTTGGATGTGATTGGAAGATCACTAATTCAAAAATGGCTCGAATCGGAGTTGAAATGGGCTCCAAATCAAAAGAAAATCCTTTACAGATCTATCTCTGTTTTAATGGGTCTGGATTATTGTGACTGAACCCAACTTAAAAGTTAGTAAGACAGATTATATCTGGTTGCTGGTTGGGTTTGAAGTCGATTTAGAACCCAATATGAATTAACTATCAGTTGGGTCTGAATTGTATGCGGGTTTACTAATCCAAACCTGATTAAATCAAACCCAAATCTTCTACTCTTCTGGCTGTTCTATGGCAACGAGGAGAGAAGAGGAGGCACTAGCAGATCTTGCCGGAGATGAGGTGTAGATGAGGAGGAGGCTAACAATGCAGCTACTGGAGAAGGTGAGGGTGGTGGCTCATTGGTTGGTTACGGCACTAGTGGAGGGGAGAGGGAGATGGTGTGGATGGGTAAGGGAAAAATAAAAAAAATAAAAAAAATAAAAAAGAAATTTGAGGAGGAGAAGAGGTCGGGAGGAGTTTGGATAGAGGGGGAAGTGTTCATGTCGGTGGTGTTTTGGGTTGGGTTGCTGTAGTTGGAGAGAGAAGAGGGGGAAATAGATAAGAGTATGAGGATTTTGGTTTTTTTTTTTATTTTGTCTTTTGCTGGATGGAGGGGAAAGGTGAAGAAAAGTTGGGCTAAAATGAGAGTCGAGCTGAGAAGAAGAGTGGAGGAAGAGAAGATTTCTTTTTTTTTCCTCTCGCTCTTCTCTTTTCAGATCTGAATTGTTCTTTGTTTTTTCTTCTCTAAGATCTGAACTTTTTTTTCGATCTCAACTGTCTCTTTTTCTAATTTTTTTTCATAAAAATAGATAAATAAAAATGAAAACTAAAATAAAATTAGAAGAAGATGAAGATGAAGGTAAGAAGATGGAGATGAAATTCAGGATTTAATACCAATTTGATGCAGGATGGAGGAGAATTAGGGTTAAATATTTGGAAAATTAGCAATTTTTTTTTGAGGAATTAGGGAAAAACAGATAAAATTCGAAAATCCACTCAAGCGAATTTACGCTCACTCTCAACGAATCTACTATGAGAGATTTGACTCATGCCAAATCCACGCAAGAATTTTCTCAAATTTATATATATTATTCATTATCTCTAAAATACTTCATATAATGTTAATTTATAGGAAAACTCTAATAAACAAAATCCTAATAGTATTCAAAATCCTATGAAAATCCTAATAAAATTAAAAATCCAATGAAATATCCTTATAGAATTGAATATGATCTCGATCAGTTCTTTTTACCTTCAAAGTATTCATCCCCAATAAATATGGAGATAAAAATTATTAATTATATCTAGGCTGATCAATATCCATAAAATATCCCAACTGAACCATGGTGGTGATCGAGGAACCGTAGCTTGCACATTAAACCAAAGTGGTGGAAAGAAAACTGGCTTCTTTAGTGAACTTATATTAAACAATGGTAGATTTGAATAGGCATTTGCAATGGAAGTAATTGAATAAGGATCTAATAAAATATTCAAGACTTAGGTAGTGTAAATATTTTTTATCGAAACTTCACAGAAATCTATAAGTGGAACATACAACTTCTTCATAATTTCTGGGAGGAACTTCTCAGGGGAAACCGAAACTTTTACTTTATTATCAATAACAAATTCCTATAAAATATTATATTGATATACAATAAATTTGTACTCATCATTGAAAATTACTATCTGTCTAGAAATCTCATTATGCATAACAGGTATAACATGCAAATGCAATGCAATGAACTCAGTGATACAACTCCTAAAAAGTGAAATATGTTCCTTAGAAGGGCATACATCGATCACAGCAAATGATATAATATCACTATACTCATTTAAAACTTGGTGAATTTCGGAAGGAAACTCCAAAAACTCTTTGAAATATGAAATATTAGGTGTAATCTGCCACGACTTAGAAAGGATCCTAAAGACTTACTGGTAACAATAATGATATCAACTATTTCATGCTCGGTCTTTTAATCTATCGTTGGTTCCAAAATTGAATACATAGTATCATGTAGGGTGCACCAGACTTTATTAAGGCATTAGGAGAATCAGTAGTATTATTTATGATAGTATGGATCTGAGTAGGAGTATGGATTTCAGTTGGTGCTTGTGTATTTGACTCTTGTGACTCATTAATAATATCATTGTTAACCATAAAAGGAAATACAATATTGGCAATAAGAATAGATGCATTAGATTCTAATTGTGATTTAAGTATAGTACTTTTCTTAGAAACATGAACATTAATAACTCTCGAATTGTCAACGTGATCAGTAAGTATGATATTCATATGTTGACTCTTGACAGGACACTCATAGTCATAATATTGATGAGTGCCATACGTTGCATATTTATAGCCTCTATATTATCTATTTTTGTATTTAAATAATACTTTTTAGTGTGTTTTACAGATAAACCTATTCCTACAAGGATATGGTATAAACTCAGAGCCGGATTAGGAAACCAAACTCAGAAAAGAGTTAAAAGTGAGCAAAACTATAAGACTAAGATATTGCAGAGAGTCAAGGTTCAATACAATCATCAAAATCAAAAGAACAAGATAAGAGACTCATGCAGAAGAAAAACCAGTGAAATACACTAAGGTTTTGTTGCTATTTGGCGGTAGTAGCCGTCAATTGGCGGCTCCCCAGGGCCCACTCTAGGTGATTTTTCTATGGGGTTTCGATGTAATTTTGTAATTTCTCACTTATATTAAAATTAGGGTTTGATATTCCGAAACCTATATATTGGTCGTATCCTAGTAATTTAGGGTTTTCATATAGGATATAATTTTGTACTCGAATTTTAGAAATAAAATTAGGGTTTGCTTAAGGGGTGACGGCCACCATATCGAATCCAGAGGTAACCTTTACTGTTCATCAATTGTTCTTAGGTAATTTTCTTCTAATTGCTTTCTATTTTAGATTAATCTTGCTTTCTAAATTAGATTTTCTTCATTTCATGAATAAAAATATGATCTTACTAATTAGAAGTATAAGTAGCTAATTTAGTTTAGTTTTAGAATGTAGATGAAACTAGGAAACTACCATGTAGTTGCTCTCTAGTATTTTCTTCCTAAAATAAAATAATAAAGGTAAGATTTTTCAATGAAAAGATTAAAATATAACAACTTATACATTAATACTTTGATAGGTTACACTTGAATTAGATTTCTTGATAGCCTATACTTAGTTAGGGTTTGGGATTGTTACTTTTCATCTTTTTCATAGAATTATCTAACGATTTAGTTTAATTGTAGGAAAAGTAATTTGTTAGATGAGTTATACTTGCACATTACTTGACAGCTCATGTGTAGAATACTTTAAATAAAGATTAAAACTATAAAATCAAATTTTTATGATAGGAAGAAGATAATATAAGTAATACATGGTTGGAAACTAGTGAATTCTATATTCTAGACTAATTAGAACAACTAAAATTCAAATTAGAATCTTTTATTAGTCCGTTAGAATAATAGGATTAGCGAGAACGCTAAAATACCCTAAATCTCTATGGGAACGACCTGTATAGTGCTACACCAATACTGTGCACTTGCAGTAAATTTAACACGTCAAGTTTTTGGCACCATTGCCGGGGATCGACGGTATTTTCTTACTTTTTCTAATGTTTTATAGGTTAACAGTGTGTGTTGAGTGTGCAGGGACCAGAAAGTGCAGATACATAAAAACAAAAGGGATCAGAGGAGCTTCAGAGTTGCGTAGCAGAAACCAGAGAGATAATCTCTCTAGTTCTGTCGCTAATTGGTTGCAAGAACCGCCAAATAGCAGCAGCTCAGGTGAATCTTGATCCCAATTTCACTCCAGTTCTATATTTTGGTTCTCTGGTTTTGTAAACAGATTAAAAAATAAAAACAGTAAGAATCTCATCTTTTCTTTGATCATATCTCTTTCACCATTTTATCTCTACCACACCCCACTTCTTTCATTAGTTTAGGAAACTCATGCATCACACGGTCACTAGTTCATGCCACAATAGACCCGTGATCAATTTGGTCGACTAGTGAGATAGACCAACTGATCCCGATCCTTCAGGATTGATGTTACCCGTTGCGCATATCACTACCATCATGCATAAATCTTTCACAAGCAGCAGGTAATCACTATGAATTGAAGTTGCAGTATATTAGTATGCTTCCTAAATTCACTGGTTCTGATTCAGAGGATGCATATCTCTTTATCAGTGAATTTTAGAAAGTGTGCATGATGATTAAACTGAAGCACTTATCGAAAGACGCAATTAAGCTCCGCTTCATTCCATTCGCTCTCAAAGATAATACCAAGAAGTGATTGTACAGTATGCCTACTGATTCAATCACTACTTGGGATGAATTCGTCACGGTGTTTCTTAAGAAGTATTATCCCATATACAAGACGACAAAAATTCAAAATCAAATTAATTAATTCCGTCCAATATTGGGAGAAATCTTCTGAAAATACTTAGAACGATTCAAAAATCTATTAGTTCAGTGCTCCCACCATGCATAGAAAAGTGGCAGTTGTGTCAAATCGTGTATGAAGGACTCGATTACACATCCAAAACTCTTTTTGAGTCCATGTGTCAGGGAGAGTTTATGAGAAAGAATGAGGATGAAGCGTGGAACGTCCTTGAGAACCTATCATGGAAAACTATACAGTGGGAGAGTCCCGCTGAGAAACCCAATGCATCAAGTTCTACGCATATGGGTGAGATCCATAGCGTCGACAGCTCTATAGCTGCCGAAGATAAGATTGCAGCCTTTATGAGGAGAATTGAGGCGTTGGAGACTTCTAATGCTCCACTAGTGGGTCACGTGAATCAAATCCAAAGGCCCACATGCTTTAATTGTGGAATTCCAAATCACGTTATGGAGGAGTGCCCATACTTGAGCAGGCTAACACCTTGTATCAAAGACCCATGAATAATTCATACGCTCCTACATACAATCCTGACTGAAGGAACCATCCAAATCTCTTTTGGGGTCAAGGGCAATATCAGGAAGTCTCAAACCCTAACATGCAACTTCCAGCCAATGGTCAGTTCCCAAGACCGAATGTGAGTGCTTATCAACACCCAAATGTTTTAAATCATGGGAACAACCATAATAGACTACCTGCACAAAACCAATCACATCCACAATAGGGGTCTAATAATGATCAAGAAAAGTGACTACAGTCACTTGAGAAGAACGTTGAAAATCTTCTCAAGTCCTCGTCCAACCTTGACACACATATGCAAAATCTCATGAAAGTGTCAATTGATTTTATTCAAAGAACATATCAGCACCTGCTCGTGAACTCTCAAGCTATTAAGAACTTAAAGCAGTAGGTTGGACAATTAGCGAGTTAAATGAGTAAACGTAGCAAGGATACTTTTCCAAATCAACTATTAACAAACCCTAATGCCAGTTCCTCAAACTTCAATCAGTCACATGTCAACCAAGTTAATGTCATTCACACATTTCGATCTAGCAAGCTGGTTGACAATCATGTAGCCATGCCACCTGATTCAACTCCGAATGCACGGCAGGCTATACTCCTTGATTCCACGATTCCATCATCACCTCATGATTCATCATCATTATCCCAGGATCCATCCACTAGCATGACAGAGGAGTTTGACCCCTTTAATTCTGATCATCATATCGACCATACTCAAAAGCTGAAGGCTCCCTATCCAAATCAATTGAAGAAAAATTCTCCTCAGGTTGAGTACATTCTTGAGTTATTCAAGCAAGTTAAGGTCAATGTTCCTCTTCTTGATGCAATCTAACAAGTATCTGCTTATGCAAAATTCTTAAAGGATTTATGCGCAAAGAAGATAACAATAAATATTCCAAAGAAAGTCTTCTTAGCTACTAACATCTCTAGCATTCTCTCTCAGTTAGTACCTGTGAAGTATAAAGACCATAGAAGTTCTACTATCTCCTGCACTATAGGGACTACAGTGATTGAAAGGGCTCTACTAGATTTAGAAGTAAGTGTCAACTTCCTTCCTTATTCAGTATAGCAGCAGTTAGGATTGAGAGAGTTGAGACCTATAAGGATTACGTTATAGCTAACCGATAGATCTGTAAAGACATCTATGGGAGAGATTGAGAATGTCTTGATTAAGATTGGGGAGTTTAATTTTCCAGTCGATTTCATAGTTCTCAAGACTCAACCTATGGTGGATCCACAGCATTGTATCCCAGTTATTTTGGAACGTTCATTCCTGGCCACTTCAAATGCTAATATTAATTATCATAGTGGATTGATGAGACTTTCCTTTGGAAATATGACAAACAACAACAACAACAACTAAGCCTTTTATCCTAAGTATTTGGGGTAGGCTACATGAGCCAAAAAAAGAATCATGCCGGATCAATCACTTTGATATTCCTTCTCCATTCATTTCTATCAAGTAATATCTCTTTATTTAAACCTTTAGACTGCATATCTTTGCGTATCACCTCCATCCATATTTTTTTCGGTCTTCCCTTCATTCTTTTAACTTGTTCTATATTGATAAACTCCCATCTTCGAACTGGTACACTTGTAGGCCTATGTTGCACATGACCAAACCATCGTAAACAATTTTCTCGCATCTTCTCATCGATGAGATCTACACCTATCTTAACACGAATATCTTCATTTTTCACTTTTTCTCTCCTAGTGTTGCCGCACATCCAACGGAGCATGCGCATCTCTACTATACTTATCTTTTGTGAATGACGTTTCTTTATAGCCCAACATTCCGTGCCATATAATAAAGTTGGCCTAATAGCAGTCCTATAAAATTTTTCTTTCAATCTTAACGAAATGTTACGGTTGCCTTTGGAAATATGACACTTGACTTGAATATATTCAATCTAGGGTGCCAACCAAGTGATCCATATGACGAGGCCCTAGTAGTGAATAAGATCCAAGGGTTGTCCAGTAAGCACCAAGAGGAGGAATTCTTTGATGAGCTGGATAGTTTAGTAGATGAGAGTTTATTTTTGGATACGCTCAATGAGTCATATAATTATGTATCTTCCACTCGATGGGAACTTCCACCTGAGCTATTGATGACTAAAGTATGGTTTAGTTACAATCATCTATTGAGTGTTCACTTGAGCTTTAGATGAAGACCCTTTCGAGTCATCTCAAGTACGATTTCTTGGGTGAACACGACACACTACCAGTCATTATCTCTGCAAATTTGACTGAAGTTCGGTATGACGCACTCATATCAGTGTTGAAAGCACATAGGAAAGCCATAGGCTAGAGTATGGCTGATATAAAGGGAATAAGTTCATCTATAATGCAGTATAGAATTCATTTACTAGATAATGCACGACCTATAAGAGACCTTCAGTATAGATTAAATCCAGTGATGAAAGAAGCTATGAGGAAGGATATTCTTAAGTACCTTGACAATAAAATCACCTATCATATCTCTGATAGTACATGGGTGAGCCCAGTTCAAGTAGTGCCTTAGAAGTCCAAAATCATTGTAGTCAAGAATGATGCAAATGAGGTTATCCCGATGCACTTGCAGACGGAATGGTGAGTCTGTATTGACTATAGAAAGCTGAATGCTGTAACTAAGAAGGACCACTTCTACTTACCTTTTATCGATCAGATGCTGGAATGGTTGGCCAGACATGAGTTCTATTGTTTCTTATATGGATACTCTGCCTACAACCAAATTTCCATCGCCTCGGAGGATTAGGAAATGAAAACATTTACATGTCCATTTGGCACTTTTGTATACAGACGCATGCCCTTTGGGTTATGCAATGCACCTGCCACATTCCAAAGGTGCATGGTGAGTATTTTCTCTAACATGGTTGAACGATTTTTTAAAATTTTCATGCATGATTTATCTATCTTTGGAGATTTATTCCAAGAGTGTTTGCATCATTTAGAATTAGTTCTCACGCATTGTCCTGAGAAACATTTGACACTCAATTGGGAAAAATGTCATTTCATGGTAAAAAATGGCATAGTACTAGGGAATGTGATGAGTATCATATATTATATTTTTTATCCCATACTTTATCTATTTTTGTATATAAATAAATGCTACTATGGTATTTTTAGTGTTTTTTTAGGTAATCCAATTTATAGAAGGAGATAGCATGAAATCAGAGCCGGATTTGGAAATCAAGTCCATAAAAGAGTTCAAAGAGAGTAAAGTTACAAGATTAAAATACTGCAGAGACTCAAAGTCAAATATAGTCAAGAAAATCAAACATACAAGATAAAAGACTCATGTGGAAGAAATTTCAACCGATTTGCTCAAATTATAGCCGTCAAATGGTGGTATTTGCAGCCAAATAGCTTCCCACTGGTGGGCCCATGTGCTGAGTTTTTGTCGGTGGTTTCATTATAATTTTATAGTTTTTCAGTTCTGTTAGGGTTAGGTTTTGATTTTCAAAGCATATATATTGGCCGTATCTTTATATTATAAGGAGAATCCTGTAAGTTTTGTACTCGTTTTAAATTAATAAAATTAGGGTTTTGCTGAAGAGTGACGGCCATAATACCGTGCTGCAGAGTTAATCCATTGTTTTTAGATCTTTACTTTCTTTCTAGATAGAGTTAATTGCTTTCTAGATTAGAGTTAACCATATTCATGAATAAAAACTTGGTTTTGCTCAGTAGAATTATGTGTAACTAATTTTCTTTAGCCTTAGGATGTAGATGAAGTTAGTAAAATAGATCTAATATGGATTTATCTCATCTTCTTCCTAAAAAGAAATAAAGTTATGATTTTTCTATAAATAAATAAAAGATAGAGTTCACAAATCATAATTCTTTGATAGATTATGCTTAATTAATATTTTGATAATCTATGCTTAGATGAAGTTTGGAATTCTTATTCTTTCTTTATTTTTAGAATTATCAATAAAGATTTTCTTATAAATAAATTGACTTGAATAAACTTGTAAATCTGATTTCTTTAATCGGTTATATTTAAATTCGGTCTTTTGATAGCCTATGCTTAGATTAGGGTTTGAAATTTATTTCTTTTCTTTTGTTTATGAGATTTTCTACTTGATATGATTTGTTTTTAAGAGAGGTGTTATCTTTAATGGTTTATACTTGCATCTCACGTGATAGGTCATACTTAGGGGCACTTGATTAAAATCAAATTAAAAAGATCACCTTTTTAATAGTTACTTAACTGTGCATAATTAAAAAGATAGGAAGAAAGAGATAATTTATTGTTAGGCTATTATTATAATGTATTCGAAATCCTAGATTAATCTCTAGAATTTAAAACTCATCCTTCCAACTTAGAATTCTTTATTAATCCACTAGAACTAAAAAAATAGTAAGAATCGCAAAACACCCGAGATCTCTGTAGGACGACCTGTATAGCACTACAACTGACACTGTACGCTTGCAGTAATTTATCACATCAAGTTTTTGGCGCCGTTACCGGAGATCGACGGTGTTTTTCTTGCATTTTCTAAATTTTTACAGATTAACAGTGTGTGTTGAGTGTGCAGGGAATAGAAATTGCAGATACAAGAAAACAAAAAGGGATCAGAAGAACCTCTGGACTAAGTAGCAAAAACCAGAGAGTCAAGCTCTCTGGTTTAGCCGCTATTTGGCGGCTAAACCCGCTAATTGGCGGCCTATTAGGTAACTCCTGAATCCGAATTTTCTCTTGTTCTATGATTTGGTTCCCTGGTTCTGTAAAAAATTATATAAAAAAATATTTAGGAACTGTAGGAATCACATTTTTATTTTATCATATCTATTCCACCTTTTTTATCTCCACCCCACCCCACTTCTTACATTAATTTAGGAAATTCGCGCATACACTCATGGTCGCTGGTTCATACAACATTGGACCCGTAATCAATTTGGTCGACTGGTGAGATCAGACTTGTTTATGGGGGGAAAAGATGGACCAGCCGATCCCGATCCTTTAGGATCGATGTTACCCGTTGTGCACATCACTTCCATCATGCATAAAACTTCCACACGCAGCGGGTAATCACTATGAGTTGAAACCACAGTATATCAGTCTGCTTCCTAAATTTACTGGTTCTGATTCAGAGGATGCATATCTCGTTTTCAGTGAATTTCAGGAAGTATGCGTGATGATAAAACTGCAGCACTTATTGGAGGATGCAATTAAACTCCACTTCATCCCCTTTACACTTAAGGATAATGCCAAGAAGTGGTTGTACAGTATGCCTACTGATTTAATCACTACTTGGGACGAATTTATTGCAGTATTTCTCAAGAAGTATTATCCCACGCATAAGACGGTAAGGATTATAAATCAAATCAATCAATTCCATCAAGTGTCGGGAGAATCCTTCTGGAAATACTTGGAAAGGTTCAAGAATCTTTTAGCTCAGTGCCCCCACCATGCAATAGAAAAGTGGCGGTTGTGTCAAATCGTGTACGAAGGACTCGATTACACATCAAAAACTCTTCTTGAGTCTATGTGTCAGGGGGAGTTCATGAGAAAGAACGAGAATGAAGCATGAGACTTTTTTTAGGACCTATCGTGGAAGACTATGCAGTGGGAAAGTCCCACTGAGAAGTCCAGTGCATCAACTTTTGTGCATAAGGGTGGGATCCATAGCGTTTGCAGCTCTTATGAGGAGAATTGAGGCATTGGAGATTACTCGTGCTCCACAAGTAGGTCAGGTAAATCAAATACAAGTTTCCACATGTTTTAATTGCGGAACTCTGAATCATGTTATGGATGAGTGTCCATTATTAACGAATCTCATGGGTCCCACACTTGAACAGACTAACGCCTTGTATCAACAACCCATGAATAATCCTTATACTCCTACATACAATTCTGGCTGGAGGAACCATCCAAATCTATCATGGGATCAAGGGCAATATCAGGGGGGCACTAACCCTAACATGCAGCCTCCAACCAATGGTCAGTTTCCAAGACCAATTGGGTGCTTATCAATACCCAAATGCATCAAATTATTGGAACAACCAGAATAGACCACCTGCACAAAATCACTCACATCCACAATAGGGGTCTAATAATGAATAAGAAAAGCGACTTCAGTCACTTGAGAAGCACGTTGAAAATCTTCTCAAGTCTCATTCCAAGTTTGACACGCATATGTCCAATCTTGACACGCACATGCAAAATCTTATAAAAGTATCAACTAATTTTATTTATAGTACAGGTCAGCAACTGCTCGTGAACTCTCAATCTATTAAGAATGTTGAGCAGCAGGTTGGACAATTAGCGAGTCAGTTGAGTGAACATGGCTAAGGTACTTTTCCAAGTCAAACCATAACGAACCCTAATGCTAGTTTCTCAAACTTCAATCAGTCGCATGTCCACTAATGCAATGCCATTCACATGCTTAGATCTGGCAACCAAGTGGATAATAATGTAGCCATGCCCCCTAATCCCACTCCTACTATCTCGCAGGCTACATCATCTCTTCTACCCCTTTCTCCACAAGCATCTCCATCACCTCAATCACCGTCACATACTCATTTGGAAGAAACTTTTCCTGAGCCGAAAGCACCATATCCAAATCGGTTTAGAAAGCCTTCACCGCAAGTAGAGAAAATTCTTGAAACATTTCAGCAGATGAAGGTTAATATTACACTCCTTGACATTATACAATAGGTTCCTACTTATGCTAAATTCCTCAAGGATTTGTGTACTAAGAAACGAGTAAGAAACGTTCCTGAGAAAGTTTTTCTAGCTGCAAATATATCGCTAATCCTCTCTAACTCTTTACCTATCAAGTACAAAGATTCAGGTTCCCCTACAATCTCATGCACTATTGGGAACACTACATTTGATAGGGCGTTGCTTGATTTAGGGGCAAGTGTCAATTTGCTTCCTTACACTGTTTATCAGCAACTGGGGTTAGAAAAATTTTAACCTACCAAGGTCACATTACAGCTAACTGATCGTTCGATCAAGAGACCACTTGGTATGGTTGAAGATGTGCTCATTAAGGTCGGCGAGTTTATCTTTCTTGTAGACTTCATTGTCTTAGAAACTGAGCCAATCTCCTATCTACAGAATCAAATTCCCATTATCTTGGGTAGACCATTCCTTGCAACATCAAATACATTAATTGATTGCAGGAGTGGCCTCATGAAGTTATTATTTGGGAATATGACTGTGGCATTGAATATATTTAATATGTATGAGTACGCAACGAGCTCCCTCATTAAGGTCAACATGATCCATAGTTTGCACTCTCATTTGACCTCTAGCACTGATGATGAACCCTCATTTGAGCAAATGTTCAAAGATGAGATCAAATTATTAGATGAATTAGCACATACTGATTCTATGTATGATGATACTTGTGCAAGTGTGCCATTGATTTATGAGCAAACTTTTGAGGATTTGTTTGCAGAGAAGCTCGTATTACTTCGTGAGTTAGAAGAGCCACCACCACATTCACTTGATCCTATAGCACTCTGCTCACCTTACGATATTTTTACATGTATACTTGTTACTAACGATGATTGACAGGTTTATAATAAAGAATTCTTTAACCCAATTGTTATTGATTACATGTGGACAAAGAAAAAGCGAGGGTGGCATAAACTACAGACATGTAATTTCATGACTAGTAGAAGGTTGATAAGATATAATAATGCACTCACTTCACGTTGAAAACGTACACACTATGAAAGTGAGAAGCAATCGAGAGGTCGTAACTGCTTTCTATGCGTTGATAGAGTGATGATATTTAGATCGTAACTTTTATGACTCTCATTATTTATATAGTATTTGTATAATAGTTTTCATATTTATTTTACCACACTCAGTTTGTGTATGATGGCATACACGTGTTTAGGTGTGGGGGAGTGGGTTAGAATATTTTTTTGTGTTTTTCTAAGATTTTAGTTTTTTTAGAGTTTTTATTTTATTTTTAGATAATTTTTGGGTTCTTTATTTTACACTTTGGGTAGCTTTTAGGGTAACTGACTGAAAAAAAATTAAAAAAAAACTGAAAAAAAATCTGAAAAAAATAAATTAAAAAAAATTTAACAACAAATTTATGCATTTCTATCAATAGATCAACCTAATTACAAATAAAAGAACAAATTTAGATTTGAAATTAGATATGAGAGTAGATTGGACGATACACTTTGAATTTTATGAAAAAGATTAAAATCTGAAAAATAAATACCGCTAATAGTAGTTTTGAGGCATGTACACATCTATTTTTCACTTCACAATAGTTTATTAGGTTAAGGAAAAAAATGATAACAATTGAGTAAGTCTTCTCTCTCTTAACAAAAAAAAATAGTGAGAATAAAATAATGGGGTGAGCCTAGTATTAAAGCAATAGCCTTGAGAGTGATAAAATAATGGGATGCTCCTGGTATTAAGGCAATAGTCTTAAAAGTGAAAAAAATGAGTATGATCTGAGTAATCGGGTACTTTGCACCTAAGTAAGCGTGAATATTTGCATGAAAGGTGAAATATTCTAAAAAAATAGGATGAACCGAGTAATCGGGTACTTTGCACATAAGCAAGCGTGAATATTCGCATGAAAAGTGAAATATTCTTTAAAAAAAGAAAAAAAAAATTGTTATGAGAGAGGAGATAAATCATGAGTTAGAGTTGGAGTTCAAAACTGAAGTAAACTATCACACGTGCACGTAGATGTATAGGAGCCAATGGATTATTTGTTAGTGGGTATTGAAAATAGGATTTAAATTTTTGATTAAAATGATAAGTGTATCTGATATGACGCTCGATTTAAAAATTGATAATCTAAATGCATTCTTGAGTTTGTATATTAGTGAGATTAATTGATGAAAATATTATAAAAAAAGATTTTTCTTTCTTTTGTATAAAATTTTTATTTTTCTTAATTTTTGGTTATCCTTTTTTTTCTCTTCTTTATTTCTTAATCTATTTTCTTCATGAATTTTGTGGGTATATTCACTGCAAACCCTCACGGGACAACACTCGTCCACTAGGATAACCTAAGGGTTTAAAGGCTTGTTGCACATGCTAAGTGCAATCGCGATTCCTGCGAAAGTGAGTTAGGATTTTTTTTCTTCTTAAGTTTAGGTTTTGCTCAAGAACTAGTAAAAGATAGGTGTGGGGATGTGATGAGTATCATATATTATATTTTTCTCCCATACTTTATCTAATTTTGTATATAAATAAATGCTACTCGGGTATTTTTAATGTCTTTTTCAGATAATCTGATTCATACAAAAACATAGAATGAAATCAGAGCCGGATTAGGAAATCAAGTTCAGAAAAAAGTTTAAAGAGAGTAAAGCTACAAGATTAAAATACTGCAGAGATTCAAAGTCAAATACAGTCAGGAAAATCAAATTTACAAGACAAGAGACTCATGTGGAAGAAATGTCAACCAATTTGCTTAAATTATAGCCGCCACATGGCGGTTTTTGCAGCCAAATAGCGCCCTAAGGTTGGGCTCATGCGCTGAGTTTTTGTCGGTGGTTTCATTGTAATTTTGTAGTTTCTCAGTTCTGTTAGAATTAGGGTTTGATTTTCGAAACCTATATGCTGGCCGTATCCTTTTATTCTAAGAAGAATCATGTAAATTTTGTACTCGTTTTAAATTAATAAAATTAGGATTTTGCTGAAGGATGACGGTCACAATACCGTGCTCTAGAGTTAAGCCATTGTTTTTAGATCTTTACTTGCTTTCTAGATAGAGTTAATTCCTTTCTAATTTAGGTTTTATTACTTTCTAGATTAGGGTTAACCATATTCATGAATAAAAACTTGATTTTGCTTATTAGAATTATGTGTAACTAATTTTCTTTAACCCTAGGATGTAGATGACGGTAGTTTAATAGATCTAATATGGATTTATCTCATCTTCTTCCTAAAAAGAAATAAAGTTATAATTTTTCTATAAATAAATAAAAGATAGAGTTCACAAATCATAATTCTTTGATAGATTATGCTTAATTAATATTTTGATAATCTATGCTTAGATGAAGTTTGGAATTCTTATTCTTTGTTTATTTTTAGAATTATCAATAAAAAATTTCTTATAAATAAATTGACTTGAATAAACTTGTAAATCTGATTTCATTGATCGGTTATACTTAAGTTCAGTCTTTTGATAGTCTACGCTTAGATTAGGGTTTGAAGTTTATTTCTTTTCTTTTGTTTATGTGATTTTCTACTTGATATGATTTGCTTTAAGAAATGTGTTATTTTTAATGGTTTATACTTGCACATCACTTGATAGGTCATACTTAGGGGTACTTGATTAAAATTAAATTAAAAAGATCATCTTTTTAATATGTTACTTAACCGTGCATAATTAAAAAGATAGGAAGAAAGAGATAATTTATTGTTATGCTATTATTCTAATAGATTCGAAATCCTAGGCTAATCTCTAGAATTTAAAACTCATCCTTCCAACTTAGAATTTTTTGTTAATCCACTAGAACTAATAAAATAGTAAGAATCACAAAACACCTGAGATCTCTGTGGGACGACCCGTATAGCGCTACAACTGACACTGTACGCTTGCAGTAATTTATCATATCAACATGTCATCTCGAAGGGTGGTATCGAGGTTGACAAAGCCAAGGTGGGCATCATTATTAATCTTCCTCCTTCGCAATCAGTGAAAAATATACGCTCCTTCCTTGGTCATACTGGGTTCTATAAAATATTTATTAAAGACTTTAGCAAAATTGTTAGGCCTTTGACATATCTACTGGCCAAGAACGTACCATTCAATTTTACACATGATTGTCTTAGAGCATTTGAGAAGCTAAAAAAGGCGCTTACCACTACTCCTATCATTCATGCGCCGACTGGAGTCTGCCCTTTGAACTTATGTGTGATGCATCTGATTATGCTATCGGTGTCATTCTTAAACAACGTATTAATAAGCAGCCACATGTAATTTACTATGCAAGTAGGACACTCAATGACGCCCAGTTGAACTACTCTATCACAGAAAAAGAGTTTCTGACAGTCGTCTTTACACTTAAAAAGTTTTGCTTCTACTTAATTGGATCACGGATTATAGTTTATATTGATCATGCTGCGTTGAAATATTTGTTGACCAAGAAAAATGCAAAAATAAGGCTCATTCGATGAATCCTCTTGTTACAAGAATTTGATTTTGAGATATGAGATAAGAAAGGTGCTGATAATTTAATAGCTGATCATTTGTCTCGCCTGCCCAACACTCCAACTAATTCTTGCCCCATAAATAAATCATTTTCTGATGAGCAATTGTTTGCATTGACGCGTAAACCATTGTTTGCTGACATTATGAACTATTTTGTGACCAAAATGATTCCAACCCATTGGTCCAAGTAAGACTGATATAGGTTCTTATCCCAAGTAAAATTCTTTTACTGAGATGAATCATATTTGTTCAAATGTTGGGAAAATTTTTTTGGAAAGATCTTGGAAAAACTTGGCATCGACTGACACAAATTAATCGAAAAGAGACTTCTACTCCACGTGCACGTCGTGCACACGAAGAGTCAAGTAGAAGGTAAAGAGGACGATACCAATAATTTGTGTATGAGGGCATACACAAGTTTAGCTGTGGGGAGTGGATTAGGAGATTTTTAGTTTCTAGGATTTTTAGTTTTAATTCTTGGATTTTTATTTTATTTTTAGATTTTTTTTTTTTTGAGGTTTCTTTATTTTACACGTTGGGTAGTTTTTAGGGTAACTAACTAAAAAAAATAAAAATAATAAAAACTAAAAAAATAAAAGTAAAAAAAATAATATTTTTATATTTTCATCAATAGATCAACCTAATTGCAAATAAAGGAATAAATTTATATTTGAAATTGATAGGAGAGTAGATTGGATGATATACTCAGAATTTTATGAAAAAAATTAAAATTTGAAAATAAATACCGCTAACAGTATTTTGAGAGAAATATACATCTATTTTTTATTTCACAATAATTTATTAGATTAAGGAGAAATATGATAACGATTGAGTAAGTTTTCTCTCTCTAAACAAGAAAAAAAATGGGTGAACCTAGTATTAAGGCAATAGCGTAAGAAATTAAAAAAAAGTGAAGAAAAAATGGGTTAGCCTGGTATTAAGATAATAGTTTCAAGAGAGACAAAAAAAGGGGTGCTTCTGGTATTAAGGCAATAGTCTCAAGAGTGAGAAAAAGAGTGTGATCTAAGAAATCGGATACTTTGCGCCTAAGTAAGCGTGGATATTCGCATGAAAGATGAAATATTCTTAAAAAAAATAATTGTTATGAGAGAGGAGATGATCATGAGTTATAATTGGAGTCCAAAACTGAAATAAACTATCACACGTGCACATAGATGTATAGGAGCCAATGGATTATCTATTAGTGGGTATTGTAAGATAGGATTTAAATTTTTGATTAAAATGATAAGTGTATCTGATATGACTCTTGACTTGAAAATTAATAATCTAAATGCGTTCTTGAGTTTGTATATTAGTGAGATTAATTGAAGAAAATATTTATTAAAAAAAGAAAAAAAATTCTTTCTTTTGTATAAAATTTTTATTTTTCTTGATTTTTGGTTATCCTTATTTTCTTTTCTTTACTCCTTAATCTATTTTATTCAGGAATTTTGTGGGTATATTCACTGCAAACCCTCACGAGACACCACTCGTCCACTACGGTAACCTAGAGTTTAACGGCTTACTACACGTGCTAAGTGCAAATGCGATTTCTACGAAAGTGAGTTAGGATTTTTTTCTTTTTATTTTAGGTTTAAATTTTGCTGGAGAACTAGCAAAAGATAGGTGTGGGGGTGTAATGAGTGTCATATGTTACATATTTATAGCCTCTATATTATCTATTTTTGTATTTAAATAATACTACTCGAGTATTTTTCGTGTGTTTTTCAGGTAAACCTATTCCTATAAGGAAATGGTATAAACTCAGAGCCGGATTAGGCAACCAAGCCCATAAAAGAGTTAAAAGTGAGCAAAGCTACAAGACTAAGATGCTGCAGAGAGTCAAAGTTCAATACAGTCTTCAAAATCAAAAGAACAAGACAAGAGACTCATGTAGAAGAAAAACCAGATAAAGACACCAAGATTTTGCCGCTATTTGGTGGCATTAGCTGCCAATTGGCGGCTCCCTAGGGCCCATTCTGGGTGACTTTTCTACGGGGGCTTCGATATAATTTTGTAATTTCTCACTCATGTTAAAATTAGGGTTTGATTTTCTGAAACCTATATATTATTGGCCGTATCCTTTTAATCTAGGATTTTCATATAGGATATAATTTTGTACTCGAATTTTATAAATAAAATTAGGGTTTGCTTAAGAGGTGACGGTCTCCATACCGACTCCAGAAGTAACCTTTATTGTTCATCAATTGTTCTTATGTAATTTTATTCTAATTGCTTTCTATTTTAGATTAATCTTACTTTCTAGATTAGATTTTCTTGCTTTAATGAATAAAAATATGATCTTGCTACTTAGAAGTATGAGTAGCTAATTTAGTTTAGCTCTAGGATGTAGATGAAACTAGAAATCCACCATGTAGTTGCTCTCCAGTGTTTTCTTCCTAAAATAAAATAATAAAAATAAGATTTTTCAATGAAAAGATTAAAACAACAACATGTAAATTAATAGTTTGATAGGTTATACTTGAATTAGATTTTTTGATAGCCTATACTTAGTTAGGGTTTGAGATTGTTACTTTTCATCATTATCGTAGAATTATCTAACGATTTAGTTTGCTTTTATGAAAAGTAGTTTTTTTTAATGAGTTATACTTGCACATCACTTGATATCTCATTCTTAAAATACTTTAAATAAAATTTAAAACTAAAAGATCAAATTTTTATAATAAGAAGAAGATAATAGAAGTAATAAATGGTTGGAAACTAGTTGATTCTATATCCTAGGCTAATTAGAACAACTCAAATTCAAATTAGAATCCTTTGTTAGTCCATTAGAATAATAGGATTAGCGAGAACGCAAAAACACCCTTGATCTCTACGTGAACGACCTATATAGTGCTACAGTAATACTGTGTACTTGCAGTAGATTTAACACATCAAATGTCAAGATGCGCGACACTTAGAATACTTGATTGTGGTATATTGAGATACAGAGTGTCCATATTTATCGTATTTAGGTAACTGTGCTTTAACATTTATAGTGAATTTCTTTTCCAATTTATCAAAGAGACGCTTTATATAATACGTAGGAAGATACTCATCTATAAGAATTTTCATCTCTTTCCACGAATTTATAGATTTCCTATAACATTCCTCACAATATATCTCTACTGAAATTCAAAAAACTTTAGCTTGTTCTGCTAATCTTCTCCTAGTAAATTAGAATTTACGTCTGCTATACATCTCTTAATAATCAAAGTAGTATTTCATATTCACTAACCAATCAATAAAGTCACGAGTGGAGAAATACTATCAAATATGGGATCTTTATATCAAAATTTTTCATCTAATATCTTTTTAGCGGTACGCAAATCATATATAACTATACTTATTTGACTCTAAATGATGACTAGATCGTGTTGTAAAACAGGACATGTTTACTTTCTAGAATGGGTCATTTAATACAAATCAGTCAAATATACAAATGATAATGCAAAATCTAAGACTCAAATGATTTAAATACATGCACTAAATTAATATAACCTAATAACTCAATTGCTAAATGCAAAGGAATCTGAAATACTTATTGGTGAAAATAGTAAATAATTATGAGATCACTGGAGAGAAGTAACTATTCTGTTAACAAATTATTGCAATCCATTAATATTTGCAAAGAATTTAGTAATTGATAATTTTACTTCAAGTTAGGTATCACCTGAAAGAGTGCGTAATTCACGCCAAAATGTATAATTCTATAAACTTCTTCAAGAGATTATGCATAATTAAGCTCTGATAATTATATATAAAAGCCCTGAAACAGTGGTAACAGATGCTAGATGCGATTGAAAGATCACTGATTCGAAAACGGCTCGAATTAGAGTTGAAACGGACTCCAAATTAAAAGAAAACCTTAATGAGTCTGTCTCCATTTTAATGGGCCTAGATTATTATGATTGACCCTAACTTGGGGAACTTCTAAAGGGGCACACCTTTTTTCCTAGTGCGCCCACTTAAAAACTCATCTTATATATCAACTTTTCCCTTTAAAAAATGTACGTTTTTGCCCTTCTTCCACCTCACGACTCCTCTCGTTCTCCCACGCGCCACAGGTAAGTTTTTTTATTTTTTTTAAAGCCAAAAATCCATTTCATTTGAGTTGATCTACACTTTCTTTAAATCATTTGCTATTTTAAAGCAGAATCATTTCTTCATTTTTATTTTTTTCATTAGAACTTCAAACAAAAGAGAAATTTTTGAGTTGTGTCGAATGAGACATAAATGGAGAATACAACCATGTCGTTGATTCCATTCGACGATCAGAACACTCTTCAGGTATGATTCTATCATCATTATATAAATTATTCCAAATATAACTTAGGATTTTGATTTAAATTGAGTAGAATGAGATTAGGATTTTTTGATTGAGTTTTCAGTTTGATCCGGTGCAAAAATCCTTGGGAGAACGTCGTTGTCCAGACTGGAAGTCCAGACACAAGTCTTCGGTCCGGACTAATACTCCGGACATATCTGCTTTGTCCGGACTATAAGTCCGGACCAAAAACCTTTGTCCGGACTTTCAATCCAGACCAAAAACGTTTGTCCGGACTGAAAGCCTGGACAAATGTTTTTTGTCCGGACTGAAAGTCCGGACAAAGCAGATATGTCTGGACATAGAGTTCAGACAGAACGTATTTTTTTCGCAAGAGTTTCTAATCAATTAATAAGTATTAATATTGTTAAAGTATTGGCACACAAGGTAATATTTCAACGCAAAGTAGCCGACTCGAGAACGAATTAGTTGTTGATTATGGTTCGGATTCACAACAAATCAGGTATGATAACATTTAGAAAAGCTATTCATATTGAAATCAGAATATTTTCACTAAAAACATATCTTCTCTATTTGGATTATAGGTTTTTACAAATTGAGACGAACTTTGCCAGTGGGTGCGCGATATGGGAAAGAAATCAGGATTTGTCATCATAATTTTAAAATCTGATACTGGAGGTCAATTTAAGAAGGGGAGAATATGGTTTGGATGTGAACGAGTTGGACAACCAAGATTCAAGAAATCAAAAAATGATGAGGGTCACAGGGGCAGTAAAAAATGTGGATGTCCCTTTTGATTAAAGGGTCAACAGATATCAACTGGGGGGCCCAAATATATACTAACGATTTTATCTGGTGTGCATAATCATCTTGCAGTTGATTATTTCGAAGGACACTCGTACACGGGAAGATTGTCTGAAAGTAAACTAATGTTGTGATCGAAATGTTAAAGTGTCATGTAAAGCCGAAAGATATATTAACATCATTGAAGCAAAAGGTTCCAAAGAATGCTTCGACAATGAAAACAATATATAATGCTCGACATAAGTTTAGATTCAATGAATAAGGCGGGCGAACGCAGATGCAACGTTGTTATTAAAAATTTCTGAATTCAAGTATATCAAATGGTATCGAAGCAATGATCAAACAGAATCAGTAATGGATCTCTTCTGGGCTCATCCTGTTGGCATTGATCTTCTTCGAGCGTTTCCAGGTATTATTATCATGGATTGTACATATAAAACGAACATGTATAAATATCCATTACTGGAGATGATTGGAGTAACCTCAACGAATATGTCATTTTGCATTGCTTTTGTCTTTTTTGAAAAAGAGCGGAAAACTAATTATGCATGGGCACTTGACAAGTTGCGTGGACTGTTTGTGAACAATGTGTATCCAAGTGTGATAGTTACAGATAGAGACATATTACTTGTTAATAAAGTTAAGCTCATATTTCCGGCAAGTCGGCATCTTCTTTGTAGATGGCATATCAATAAGAATGTGTTGACTAACTGCAAGAAATTGCTAGAACAACAGACTGAGTGGGATAAATTCTTTTTAATGTGAAAGCTGATTATGCTATCTGATACTCTAGAGGAGTTCAATGCAAATCTGAGCATCCTAACAAACGAATTCCGAGCAAAACTTGAAGCAGTGATTACATTATAAAAACGTGGTTAAATCCACACAAAGAGAAATTTGTTGCTTACTAGACAAATATGTGCCAACATCGGGATAACGTGACAGCAATCGGGCAGAAAGTGTTTACGCAAAATTAAAGAGACAACTGCGAACTAGTCAAGGCGATTTTGAGAAGTGTTAGAGCAATATACATATATTGCTTGAACTTCAACATACTGAGATTAAGTAATCTTTTCAAAAAAGTTTGACCATCGTGAAATGATGTTTTATGCTACTAGAATTTAAGGAATTACGGGGCACAGTATCAATTCATGCATTGAATTTGATTTTAGCCCAATTAAAAAGAATTGACTCTGTGGGCATTAATCCTGTTGAATGTGGTTGCATCATTCGACAAACTCACAACTTCCCATGTGCCCATGAGATTGCAATATATAAAAGAAACAACCGACCAATTCTCTTGGATTGCATTGACCAACATTAGCGAAAGGTTGATATGGCACCGAGTAAAGCATTGGTAGTTCAAGGTGTGTGGTACCAAAAAGATGTAGAGCTTTTTATTCTTAACTTTATTAAATGTGATACTGAAGAACGGACTCGAAGGTTGAAGAAATTAAATGAGATATCAAATCTAGTTAGTTCTTCACTGGCGGATCCTGTGCCCAAGGTGATCGGACAGATAGCTGGACGCAAAAGGAAACTTGATATTTCGACCCGAAGGGATCCGTGTGTGTTTGAGCTACTTGCCTCGGGCTCTGATAGTGCTTCCCTAAAAATGAAGGCACTGATTCTCCGCAGCGAATGCGGATCGTATAAGTTAATGCCAAGAAGGCCTCCTGCGCGGAAGGTTTGTTACTATATAAACTTATAGTTTTCTATATTTCACATTATATTATGTTAATTATAAACTTTTGTCTACACAGTAATCTAAGTAGGTTGCCAAGAAGGTCTCTCCTGAGCTGCCTGCAGACCATACGAAACCACTCCAAGCAAAACCTGATCTTGTAGAACCGTTTCAATGCAAAGCAGACCTGGAACCTGCGCAGCCGCGTCTACTTTGTTCGGACCTTGCTGGACTGCTCCAACCAGAACCGGAGTCAATACTTGTTACTAAGCTAAAAATTAAGTATGAAAAATCATTGCCTGGTTTTATGCGGCCATATATAGTTGATGTTGGCGATGTTAAGTCCGACGGAAATTACGAATTTCGGGTAATCGCACACAGTCTTGGCATGAGGGTGGATTAGTGGATGCACATCAGACGAGATTTGCTGCTTGAACTTGACACTAATTACGTCTCCTACATTCCAGTTTTTGATAGTATTGATCAGATTGTTGAACTTCGAAAAGCACTTAATTTTTTCAGGGAATTTCCAAAAGTCGACTATTGGATGACGATGCCGGACATGGGACATTTGGTTGCTTCACGATTCAATATAGTGCTTTTTTTTATTTCCAAAGCGCAATGCCTTACTTTTTTACCACTCAGATCTCCCCCTACTGCCACTAATATCCAACGCAAGGGAGTCACCATGGCATTCGTTACGGACTGTCACTTTGTACCTGTAAGTACCATTTATCGTTTTGAAACTAATAGGGTGAAATCAACACATAAGCTTATTTATATACTTTTTTGTTACTATTAGGTCACACAAACTGAACTTCATCCCATCCCTCACATTGCTTTGAATTGGCAATGCCATCATGATCCCATTGCTCAAGGATGGTGGGTACCGTACTTACATCGGATTGAACAGTTCAAGAAGATTGTGCCATCTTCGGTTGCGACATAAGATATTATTGAGTTGTAATCAAAATAGGTGGCATGCGTATAAGTTCCATTTTTGTGTAATTTTGTGTACATATAAGTTGTAATAAAAAAAGGTTTGTAAATTGGTCAGTAATATTGTAAATAGTCTAGTGTTTGTAAATAGTCTCATGTTTAGATTAATGTACATGAATCCAAAAAAGTATAGATAAATGTAATCGAAAGTATATAATTTTGTATATATATTATCCGTTAAACCAAAGTTGAATCGATGGATACAAATGCTGCACACCCCAGACCAATGTTAAACCAATCCCATTGCTCAAAAAAATTGGGTTCCCTGTCCGGACTAGGTTGTTGAATGGCTTGAATGGCTTGTCTCCAAACCTCTCTGCCAGGCAGTTATCCAAATAGAATTTAAGTTCAAGCTCCCTAACTTGGGCAAAATATCACTTTGATTATAACGTAATCTATCAAGATACCATGCATCAGCAAGGAGCAACAAATGAGGTCACCTACTATTCTTTCTCCATAACCCTTGAGAAAGGGGCATGTATCTGTTACCACAATATTTTTCTTGATTCAATCAAGGAGGTGATCAACTTAACCAAGCATTCAAAATAGTTCTGGCAAACATTCACTCAACAGTTCTCGATAAGCAAAGAGAATTATGGCATATCTCCTCAATATTAAACAACAACATGGTGAACCCTCCAAGATTTCATGAAGCGAATTGAAGCATGATTACAAATGAAAAACTGTTAGCCAGAAATAGTTTTACAAGCACTAGCTAGTCAACAACGTTCGCCACGCATAAGCTAGCCTTCCTAGATGAACTCCTTGAGCTTACTACTAAATACATCGTCCAGACGTCCGAAATGACTTTCAAAGATCGTGACTCTTTAAGGGCCAGAGGATCCTTTTATCGAAATGAGTAGGAGTAAAGAAAAAGATAAAGCCTTCCAAAGAGGTATCATGGCAACAACTGTCAAAAGAACGTGTTTACCCCTCTCTCAACTCTTTCTTAACTCATGTCTTTAACCAAATTCCAAAACAAGGCTATCTTTCACCGGCTGCTCACCCTCTCAAGGTTCCCATCAGAAGGAGAGTCCCGCAAAAATTATGCAAATGTCATAAGACATCAGTCACATGACCAATGAATGTATTTAATTACAGAGGGACATTGAAAAGCTCATCCAATAAGTACATGTGAAGAAATTCATTGAAAAGGATCTAGGGCCTGACCAGATTGTCCCAATGAGGGCTAGGACAAGGGTGATGACTCTACTGGTGAATGAACATCTATTGTCCTCTAACCAATAACCTATTCTGAGTGACTAA
This sequence comes from Dracaena cambodiana, assembly GCA_036321105.1. Classification (NCBI taxonomy): domain Eukaryota; kingdom Viridiplantae; phylum Streptophyta; class Magnoliopsida; order Asparagales; family Asparagaceae; genus Dracaena; species Dracaena cambodiana. Next base: position 20,916,487 of record JAYEPQ010000008.1, on the reverse strand, counting down.
ATTCTCTAGTCAACTATTTTCTACTTGCATCTATAATAAGTCCAAGTTGGACATAGCTCTACTATAAAGCTTCCGGTGGTTAGCTCTACTATAAAGCTTCCGGTGGTGAGTCCATTTCTCGAGCATTTGAAAGTTTTGTAGCAATCAATAGTTCTCATCATTAGCAATATTTAATACTCGATAATATGCCACATTAGTACTTAATGACATTCTTCTTGTCACACATGCATGATCTTGCCAACGTCTTGAGTTTGTAATAAGAATTCGTCAAACTCCAAGTTGAGTTCATGACTCCAGGCTATTCTCTAAGGAAACCTACCTCTGGATGAAGAGATAGGGAGTACAAGGAAACTTATTTCTCGATGTGGAGATAAAGGATCCAAAATCTTATGTTCTTGCTAGCAGTACTTGACAGTCTTTGCCATAGTTGTACTTGCCCCAGTAATCTCGTGCTCTTATTGTCAGTACTCAGCAGTCATTGACATAATGGTGCACACCCCAAAAATTACATAATCTCGCTAGAAATACTTGATAGTCTTCTCTATTATGGTACTCGCTCTGGAAATCTTATACCTACCCTTGGTGAAAGTACTCGGTAGTTTTGCCATAATGGTGCTCTCCTCGGTAATCTCATTCCCATGTTGATAGAACTTTGTAGTCTTTGTCACAGTGGTGCTTGCTCCAGCAACATACTCTTCAGCTACTCAGTGTAAACATTGCAAAATTGAAGATTGATGGGACCTGTGTAGTAACATCAACTTCAAAATCAGTTTCAAGCATGTTATAAACAAAATTAAAAGTTCTCTATAGGAAAGAGTAGTACAACAACTTCTAACTCAGTTCAATTGGACATCAGAGTTCAAAGCTAGAAAGGTTTTCAAAAGTGGCTGAGGAAAACTAAGTAACCAGACCCATTAGTCACACCATGGTGGCTGAGCCACCATTGAACTCAGGAGTGACCCCACTAATGACCCCCCAGTGAGTTCATCAGTGGATAAACTTTAATACCTATCTGTGCCTAGCCATTAGTATATCCACTGAGTGCACTCCTAGTACTTGAACTATCATTTCCAACTTGAGCCTAGCCACCTATAGGCCAATTGGTGAACTTAGTGGTGGCTTTGGTTGTATATCCGAATTCTCTATGGATTTCGAGACGAACTTGAGTTAGTTTTGAACTCTTTCTTAATGGTGGATTCCAACTCCTCATCAGATAAAAAAATGTGAGGACTTAATTGATAAGTTTGAGAAGTTCTTAATGGTGGTTGTATATCCCTTAACACTATTTAAACCCTACCACTCCAACTTTGAGAAGGTTCCAAAAATTCTGGAACATATTGAAAATTTTGGAAGAGACGTTGTTAGCATCTTCTTGAAGACCAAGATTTTCAAATTAACAACATATGTGCTTTTCTCTAACCACATTTTATTGTTGCATATAAAGGAGAAGAGAGCTTTTTTATCGAACTCCTTGTGGAGAAGGCACACATCATTATCATTATTTGCTGCATTATGAGTAAATCTCTATCAAGTATAATTTCTCATCTCCTCTCCTCTTTTTGATCTTCCTCATCGATCTTTGCATTAGACTAGTGTCAGATTATTAAAGGCTAAAATGCCTCTATGCTAGGTACCAATCATCATGGGTTCCCAAACAATATAAAGCGAAGAGTGATTTTGTTGTAATAGTTATACTATGTATTTATATTGTTTTGAGTAGAATTGTGTACTCTCACTCTTGTAATAGTTTCAATATTATAAAGCAACTAACCTTCTTTTCTTACTTTTTATCAGTTACTATTAACTTTTGATCGAACACTCAGGTAGTCATATTTGGACACAATAATGGTCCACCACGAGTAGCATGTGAGCACCTAGCAATAGGGTATTAGTGCTACAAAAACTTTCATGCCACTTAGTATTTGTTCTGATAATAATAGAATTCTGATGGATGCTTGGTCATTGTCGATCTTCATTGTAGAAAATACAGATAGTATCACTATAGCTAAACAATTCGATTCTAGACGACTAGTACCTAGCATTATGGTAAAACCGTAATGAGTCCACTCACTTTTAGTGAGCCGATACATTAATTATCCAATGACCAAAAAGGTCAAGGAACTAATGATGCCACCCTGAAGGTGCATACAAGTGTGCAAAGATGACCCAACATGGCAAGTTCCATACACGGTAAGTGGGGAGTACTCAGCTCTAAGGCCACAAGTTTTAAAGATGACTAGGTAGGTCTAGAAAGGCCTTCTACGGAATCAATCCTACTCGCAATGTCAGATAAGTGTTTGATTTTGTGAATTTTCCATTTTCACTAATAGGACCTTTTTCCCCTACACTTTGCAGTCTTAAGCTAAATATTAACATGAAATTAGCGAGATTCATACAAGGTAGCAGAACAGAGCAAAGATGGTACTCGGCTCTGTTCCTATGAAAGTACTCAACAATTCTAGTTATAAGATTGTTATCATACTAATTAAAAGCTCAATAGAAGTAGACGCTTATCAAGCAAAAGCAAATTTTCTCATTTATTTAATATAACAACACAATTCTTCATGACGAGCATAATTATTCAGCAAGGCTGAATTATAATAAGCAGACGAAGACTTTACCTATGCTCCAGACGCTTATCCAGCCGAAGTGGATTGACTTGTACGTAAAGGCTAAAACTACAAATTTTGAATATTTTTAATCCATATCTTCGATGCTCATATAGCAATTGAAAACTTCCAGATCTTAGTAGACGCCAAGATAGGAATTGATATTTGTGGAGCAATGCTACTCAGAAAATGAAAAAAGTACAAGGCTATTGATATATGTTTTCACCGTCATTTCATGATTGCAGGATCACCAGCTTGCTTGAATCTAATGGCCTTGGATTTCATTCAAGAGCTAGTTGATTACAAGTGAAAAGTGTTTTTGTATCTATTTTGTGCACTCATAATCCGATTTTGATGATTAATATGAGAAATTAATTAATTCTTCTGAGCCAATACATTACTCTACTTTATTATATTTAAGTAAATTCCATCCAATCAATCTTTTCCCTATTTTAATTCTTTTTCATAATCTATAACACAAGTGTCAGACATAGCATATGGTCTTATATCTTCAAGAGCATGATCTTAAATTTACTTCCTGATTACTACATATCAATCTCCTACACTTGTGAGTCTACAATTCAAGCTGCATCACCAGTCTCTTTTTGTTTATCTTCTTCTCAATCCGATAGCATATTACATCGATGGTTGTTAGGATCCTATGATGTCTCAAATCATACACTGGTGAGTCTGAATTTGTGTTCCAATAATGGGTAGGGTACCACCATTGATACTCTCTCAATACTGGAGGGCATGAGGCAATTACCCTATACAATCATAGGGAAAGATATAGAAGTGCAAATATAATACACACACACACACACCACATACCACAGATCTGAAACTATCTGTCACAACATCATAAACATAAATACAAAAATATCCAAAAACAGATATATGAAAATGGTAAGCAATATGTATATAGAAATTTTACTCATGTAGAGTTAAGTACAGTATCAAAATAGAGTAACATAAGTACTAAATATATACAAGAGTATTCGAATACCATAGACAGAACTAAGAAGCATGATATACATACATATACAAACCAAAATAATATTATACACACACACACACACACACACAAAAGGGATGAAGATCCAACGAGAGGTGGCCTACTGACGCTGGACCTACTCTTGGAAGCGGGCCATCTTCCTCAAGTAATATTGTCATGGCTGTTGGATCTAGGTCTGATAATCCTAAAGATCAGAATCCAAACAAAAATGCAAACCAAAGCTCGTACAATACTATAATGCATAGACTATATAAAGATGTGTATGTAGCATGCTAGTAGGAAACAAAGTAAAAAATGTATACATATGAACCACGAAGTACATGGCATGTATAATATAATATGAATTATGAAGTATATGGTATATATAATATAACATAATCATGCATATAAATTATAAAGTACAAGGTATGCATAATATAACATGATCAGATAAATGGATGCACTTTTTATACTATTAGTATTGAACTGAACACTTCGCCTTCCAGACCTTTTATTCTCTGTTAGGGTATTCACGTATTCTGAGAGTATACCGTGCATACCCAGTATTTCAGCCTTAGGTACCCGTCCCCACATGAATCGGATTGCCTGCCACTAGGCACAAGACAAGAAAATTTCACAATACATGTTTCATTCCACTATTCAATTTTTTCATATCCACAATATAATGAATGCTAAGTATTAATGTATTAAGGTGTCATATATTATAAGGATACATGTATTAATAGTCATATGAATATGAAACAATACACACGGCGATACTGTGGCAAGTGCAAAAGTTATAGAACATGTTGACGGTGATCTAAATCGTATACTCCTAAGTGTAAGAGATTAACAACTAGTATAAGGGTGATAAACCTAAAATCATTCTCTTGAGGATCGATAATTTATTATATTAGAAACTTATAAAAGAAATAGATTACGAAAGAAAAAAAAATAGATTTTTAATTTAGTAAACTAATGATTGATTGATTATTAATTTTCTAGAAAAATTATTAGTCAGATAAGTCAACTCTCCCATAAAATAATTTACTGAATATATTATTCCTAGTTATCTCAGCTGCATGGATCATGTGGTCTACCAATAACCAGAAAATATATCTTTGAAGCACAAAAATAATAAAGTTGTAAACTTGATAATTTGGCTATTTTTCTCAATCAATTCTATATGTGTTTTGAGTTAATCTAAGTATATATATGAATAATAAAAGTAAACTTTCAAAGCCTATTAAACATTCAAAGCCTAAGCGTACACCATGTCTAAAAACCCTATGCTGTATCAAAAACTAAATAATGATTATATCCTTTAACTATATATCATCAAAGACTCAAAAACATATTTAAATCCTAACAAAATAATAGGAAACAAAAAATATTAACTTTGCATAAAATAATTAAGCATCATAGATAAAATAAACACATACCAGTAAATTTTCTAGAGTTTATTACCTCATCTGAACCTACACAGAGATTTAGCCACTCATACTCATTAAAACCATCAATATATGAATAAATGAGATTCTTTTATTAATAGATATGAAAGAGTACAAAATTATTCTTAAATCTCTCTTTAAAAACTAAGACAAATATTGCATATCATATATTATCTATTATATCTCTCAAACTCTAAATTGCATCCGGTATTTATAGCCTTCCAAAAACTCTTACAAGATTCTATCTAAAGGAAATTCTCTTCACATTAAAAAATCTTCAAATATTGCTTCAGCCAACGTGGTTATCCAAAGCCATATCAAAATCCCATCAATAGCTGCTCTTAGGTAAGTTTCAGGTTCTATTACAGTGGCCGGCTATCAACAGCCAACAGATAATTGTTGATAGTCAAATCTTTTAATTGGCCAATCTGAGCTGATATTTGAGGTACGCTTCGATTTTTGGATTTCCTTCTACATAGAACCTTGCAAAAAACATCATAAATTACTAGAAAAATATTACAGTGGTGAGTTTGATCAATAAAAATAATTTATCATTAATTTCTTGTATTAATCACCAAAATTGGATTATGAAAACTAAAATGACTGCAATTTTTACTTGTAATTACATCCCCTACTTGAGTTTTGCTAGTCCCTTAGCAAAATTATCAAATTAAGAAAATAAAATATCCCTAACTGAAAAGAAGAAAATAAAATTCTAACTCATTTTCATAGTAATCACGATTGTGCTTAGCACATTCAACAAGCCATTAACCCTCTAGGATAATCTAGTGGACGAGTATTGTCTCATGAGGATTTCCAATGATGTTACCTAAAAACATCAAGAAATTAGGATTTAAAGAAAGAAATAAAATGTAAAATAAGAATAAGTGCAAAATAAAGAAAAAAATATTTTTTTTATGCTTTTCATTCCTTTTCTGTATCAAGCTTAATAAGAAATATGCACATGGACATTCATGAAGCCATCAACCTTAACAAATTACTTATAATCGAATATCCTTATGTATCTATCATGATCATTTAAATCGTAATATAGATATACTTTTACTTTCAATTATCCTCTCCTACGTAATCTTGTGATCATTTATATGAACCAGTCAGGTTCCAAACTCCAATCAAATTTATAGGAACCCATTTCATTTTTTTTCTCTTTTTTTTTTTTGTTTTTTACAAACACTTGTCATTCATGTGAACACTTGCACATCTCGATGCACAAAGACCTAGTTACTTAGCTCATGTTTATAATAAAAGTTTATAAGTATCATTCGTGTGAATACATACACTTACCAAGGCATACAAACCCAATATTTTAATTCTTATTTTCTCTTATTTATTACTTATATATTTTTTTGTAAAAGATCATTACTTTAATACCAGACTCACTCCTATTTGTTTAATGATAGACCTTCCTTTTAAGTTTTCTCTTTAGTATCAACTTTTCATGACTCATTGTGGGAGTGCTTAGAGTGTCTATTCGATTCAAATCTTAAGTATCTATATATCTTATTATTGGATTTAAATTTGCAACCAAAATTGCATAAGAATTACTATCAATAAATATCAATATTAAGATATTAATTTCAAAAAATATATCATATAAAATACTTCTAACCATACTTTTCACTTCGAAGACATGAAATTTTTTTGATTCTTTTCATTTTTATGAATTGAATGGTACAGTGATACAGTCAAATACAGTGTCTCTACCTATCTCTAAACTTAAATTATGCAATGTCCTCAGTGCATTAATAACATTACGATGCAAACAATATGCTAAGAAATAATATAAGGAGTTAAGGTTAGAAAATACCAAGTTTTATCGGTTCTCCTTTTAATTACACTCCCATAGATAGTTAATGTCATCTTCTTCTTTATTGTACTTGCTTTTTTGACACCGGATGACCCTTTGTTTCCCTAGCACATCAGCTTGTCCTCTTCAGGAGAGATAGTCGTATCTTCACTAGCTATATATTAGTGCATCCTAGTTAGGAGTCGAACTTTGCGTTTATGACATCGCTCAAGGCGGACTTGCCTAGTCTTAATGACTTGCAACCTTGCGCTAAAAGTATTGGTCATATTTGTTATCGACTCTCGTATGCTTGCAAGTATGATTTCAGATGATTGGGAGGATGGTATGATGTATTTGATAAAAAAAAAGACTCACTACTATGAGCGGTTTCTTGAGATAGTGAGCTTTCAAGTAGCTTTTAGTGAAGCCGTAATCGCTGGAATTCTTCAACTTTCCTTTCAGTCCATACCCGAAATTCTTCATATTTTTCCGTTAGTTTTTTTATTTGTCGTCTTCTTTGCTCTTTGTTTGTGGCAGAGATGAACCTAAGGGTTCTGCTCCCAGCCTCATTGAAATAGTTTTTTGTCTCGGCTCCATTCTGAAAATGGTATCAAAATATAGCTCTTAGCAAATAATATTATTAAAGTTATAATCTTATTATTATTTCTCAAAATTATTATGTATATATTTAAAATAATTTTTAGTTTACCCCCATTACCTTGATCTTATTTTGAACCCATGAATTTGATATATATTGTGTGTTCTAGCAACTAATGAATTTTTATGCCAAAAAGTTGTAATTTTTATCCAATGTCACCCTTAAATTAGCATATTTTATCAAATGATTAGAGAAATTCGTGAAGAATTCATGAAAAATTGCTAAAGTACCCCCAACTACAAGAGATCAACAAGTAGTATAAAGATGCTAGGCCTAATTTTCAAGAATAATTAATTTATTGTATTAGAAACTTATAAAAGAAATAGATTATGGAAGAAAGGAAATTGGATTTTTAATTTACTAATGATTGATCGATTATTAATTATCTAGAAAAAATTTATTTGTAAAATAAGTCAACCCCCATAAAATAATTTACTGGATATACTTATACCAGTTATCTCAGTTGCATAGATCATGTAGTTTACCTATAACCAGAAAATATCTCTTTGAAGTACAAAAACAAATGAAGTTGCAAACTTTATAATTTGGCTATTTCCCTCGATTAATCCTATATGTATTTTGAGTTGATCTAAGCATGACATATGAATAAAAAGATAAACGTTCAAAATCTAAGCATAAATCCTACCTAACAAGTCTTTGGTATATTAAAAACTAATTAATGAATATATCATTAAACTATACATCATTAAAAACTCAAAAATATATTTAAATCCTAACAAGATAATTGGGAACTAAAAATATCACATTTACATAGAACAATTAAGCATGAAGTAAAATAAACACATACCAGTAAATTTTCTAGGGTTATTACTTCATCTAAACCAACATAGAGATTTAGCCGCTCATATTCATCATACCCATCAATATATAAATAAATGAGATTCTTTTATTAATAGCTATGAAAGAGTACAAAACTATTCTCAAATCTCTCTTTTAAAACTAAAACAAATATTGCATATTATATATTATCTATTATATCTCTCAATCTCTGAATTACATCAGGCATTTATAGCTGCTCAAAAACCCTAAAAAGAATTATATATAAAAGGAAACTCTCATTACATTATTAAATCTTCAAATATTGCTTCAGCCGTTTTGGCTATCTTCAGTCATATCAAAGCCTCATCAACAGCTGCTCTCGGTTAAGTTTCAATCTTTTATTATAATGGCTGGCTATCGACAGCCAACAGATAACTATCGATGGCCAAACCTCTTCAATAATTTCCCTACTAGAAAGAATGTCTAGACAAACAAAAAGGTGACATTTCCCATAGTGAATGCATTCAATTTTAAGGCATAGATAAGGTCATAAAACACTAGAAATGTATTAAAGTAGAGAGTTTGATCAATAAAAAAATTATCATTAATTTCTTATATTAATCATTAAAATTGAATTAAGGGTGCATAAAATAAACTAAAATTACTGCATTTTTCACTCGTAATCACATGTTTAGGTGCATGAGGTATCATTTTGAAGTCAAAAAATCATGTACAAGTAATAATATGTCTAAATAACAATGTGTGCATATATATCATATCTTAAATCAAGTGTTATATATACAAACATGACATGTATGCTTAAATATAAGATAACATGTCTGAACTCACTCATGTACAGGTAATAACAAGAGCAATTTAATATGCGTATATGTGTATCATATCATAATTCATTGGTATATGCACAGACATAACCTATATGCCTATGTTGTCGCAAATCGGTGGATATATCAGAATTCTAGGTCTTATTTGAATAGGGTAAAAATATAATTAGAAACTAAGATTTAGAACAGTTGTAGAAAATACAATTATTTTTCCAATAAATATTAAGTAAGCTTAATTGGAGTTTGAGAATAAAAGTTATGGTTGTTTTTCCATGGATATGTTGCTACAAACTATGGACCTGGTATAACTGAGAATTCTAGATTATTTTTTATGGGATAAAATTACACTTAAAGCCTAGGATTTTATTTAGTTCTAGATAATTCAATTATCTTTCCAATGAAGCAAATATGCTCAATTGGAGTCTTAGAGCAAAAGTAATGACCATTTTACTGAGCTGTTGACCTAGTACAATAACAATTGATAAATTTCCAAGTTATTTTTGGATAGGAAAATGGTTAAATTAGGATCCGCTTTAATTGGAAAAATTATATTTTATTGAAATAATTTTGTAATGGCATTAGAACGAGGTCAATTGGAGTTAAGATATAAAAGTTATAGGAATTCTAAGATAGATTACTGTGTATATCTGGACAGCAATACGGTTTGTGCATATAAAACATGCATGGTGTGATACAGGCAATGAAACTCAAAATAATTGTAAATTTGATATGTATAATCTTGAAAGCTGTTAAAAATATTTCTGCTATCTTAAACAATGTGATTTCGTCAAGAAATCATAAATTTAAAGGATTTAAGATTTTTGTCTTGCCTCTTGTTGAACATAAATCAGAAAAGAACCGATATTGAAAAGATTACTTTTCAAAAATGTAAAAATTTCCCAAGAATCACACTAGAGAAAAAGTGCGGAGAAGATTTTCACACGTTAATGGAGAAAACTAGAGTTTATTTAAAGAGGTCAAACTTTATAATAAAGCTCAAGTAATCACTTAGTGGATTTTCAGCTCATTCTCAAGCTGATTATTTAGCTAATTATTTGAAGAAATTTGAAAAGGAATTAGAGTTCGAACTCTGAAGAGAAAATAAAAAAGAATATAAGAGAAATAAGCCTAATTTTTTCAGAGTTTCCTTAATTTATTAGAAGGGTTAAATAGCCGCTAGAAGATTAGTTTGTTGTATTATCAAAAAAATTCATAAACTTTGTCTTAATTACAAAGTTATCATTGGGCCAAATTCAATCCAAAATTGGTCAAGAATGGTTGTTGGACTGTAGGAGGTAAATATGAGATGGGAAAATGGTTAAAATGAAAATTTTAGATTTAATTTGATTATTTTAATTAGGTATCTGTCTAAAAATCAGTCGATCCAGAATAATTCAAGAAAATTATGCAAAAATCTAAAATAATAAGATAAAAGACTTCTGCTCAGCAGAATTTGCAATTGAAGACTAGAAATAAAGATATAAATTAATTTTTTCAGTATCTGCCCATAATAATGTCGGGCCTCCCATATTGAAGTAGATGATACGAAATAAACTAATATAAGGGTCAAAAGATTAGCATCGTTAATTCTACCAACCTCACAAAAAAATTTCATTCTTGAAATTTAAATCTAAAATGAAAGATAGTAATAAGGTAAATGGAGAAGTATTGATGGAAAAATATTAAATTTAAATAGACATTGGGATATTGTTGGAATAAATATGGATATCTCTTCTATTAATCTCAACAACTTTCCAATTTAGAATCCCAAATAGAATGTATCAGCATCCACAGTCAAACCTATCGATCTCCATAACTAAATCTAGAAAGCCTGATGTAACCTACTATACTAATAGAGACAATGACCAAGACTCTATACCAAATCTATAGACTCAGTTTGATGTGGATTATCTACTGCAAGCGTGCAGTGTGGTTGTAGCACAGTGCACATCGTTCCCATAAGAATCTCAAGTGTTTTGCGATCATATTTAGTCATTATCCTAGCAAGTTTATGATGATCTAGTTCAAAAAGATGAGTTTTTATTTGATCTAGAATTAGTTTAGGATATCGAATCCACTAGGTTCACAATCGAATACTAAACATATTCTCTCCTTCCTATCTTTTTAACATGAACAATCATGATCACATTAAAAAAATCTTTTTAATTCAATTTTTATTCAATCACCCTAAATGACTTATCAAGTATCGTGCAAGAATAAATCATTAAATATAGTGAATTTCATAAAAATCAAATTATATCAATAGACATTTTCTATAAACAAAATTCTATGAAGCAATTCCATATCATATCTAAGCATAGGCTATCAAAAATAAGATTACGCATAACCTATCAAAATATTAGATCTACGAATAGAATTCTGTTAATCTTATCATAAAAAAAATCATGTCTTTATAATTTCTTTAGGAAGATGATATATAAAAATTATATTACGGTTGTTACTCTACCTTCGTCTGCATCATAGAGCTCTAATAATTAGTTTCTCATGTTTTAATTAAACAAGATGTTATTTTTATTCATGAGAACGATTAAAATCTAATATTTCACTACAAAACTTGTAAAATCCTAACTAGAAAGCAATAAAAACTAACTACTAAAGCAAATAATTGAATTTACCTACAATTAATATGAAGGACAGCGAAAAAAACACGTTAAAGCTCTGGTATTGCAGTCGTCGCTCCCTAAGATTTAACCTCTAATTTTATTAATTTCATAAAAAGCACATGAAATTCTAATTTTCAAGGATAAGACCAATATATAGATATCTGGCTTTCAAAACCCTAATACAGTCATAACCATAAAACTACAAATTACAACAAAACCCTCTTAAAAATTTCAAATATAAACTCTTTATTTTTGCTGCTAAATAATGGCATTGACTGTCCAACAGTGGTGGTCAAACCTTCTAAATAAACTCCTAATTCAAATCTAAGTCAGTAAAAAAAGCCCGACCTAAGTGGGCTCTACATGCCGCCAAATAGCAGCAATTGACACTAAATAGTAGCAAAATTACTGACTTTGGTTCTCTACTTTGTAGCATTATGTCATCTGGCTCTTCTCTTTTGCATGACTGAATTCCACTTTGATAGTTTCTAGCTCTGTAATTTTGTACCTTTCTCTTTTTTGGCTACTTATGGACTCGGTTTTTACGGCCTTATATTGATTTCATATCAATCTTTACTGTAATAGGCTTAACCTAAAAAAGATAACTAAACATAATCAAGTAGCATATTTATATACAAAAATAGATAAAATAAGAGACATAAATATACAAATATGGAACTCATCACATTCCCACACTTATCTTTTGCTAATTCTCGAGTAAAACCGAAACCTAAAAAACAAAATCCTAACTCACTTTTGTAGGAATTTTGCTTGCGCTTAGCATATACATTAAGCCATTAAATTCTTATATTATCATAGTGGACGAGTTGTGTCTCGTGAGGGTTTGCAGTAAATATACCCATAAAATTCACAAAGAAAAGAGATTAAGAAATAAATAAAAAGAAAATAAGGATAATCAAAAATTAAGAAAAATAAAAATTTTATATACAAAAAAAAAGAAAAATCTTTTTGATATTTCTTGTAATTAATCTTACTAATATGCAAAATCAATAACACATTTAGATATCGATTTTTCAAATCAAGTTTTATATCAAATACACTTATCATTTTAATTAAAAATTTAATTTAAATCCTACTTTTTAATAGCCACTAATAAATAATTTTTCGACTCCCATATGTTTATGTGCTCATGTGATGGTTTATTTCGGTTTTAAATTCTAACTCTAACTCTTAATTTATCTCTCTCTAAAAATAGTTTTTTTACTATTATTTACTCTTTCTCCTTTTTTTGGTAATTTTCACCTTTCATGCGAATAGTCACATTTGATTAGACATAAATACTGATTACTCAGATCTTTCTTAAAATTACCGTTCGTGTGAACATTCACGCTTACTTAAGAGCAAGTACCTAACTACATAGTAATTCTTAAGAAATTTATTTATTTATAAAGGATCATTGCCTTAATACCAAGCTTACATTTTTATTCCTTTTTATTTTATTTTTTCTTCCTTTCTTTAAGAAAGAAAAGATTGCTCAATTATTATTATTTTTATTCTTAACAAAATAAACCATTTTGACGTGAAGAAATAAATTTATAATTATCTCAAAATTATTATTAGTGGTATTTATTTTTTAGATTTAAGTTTTTTCATGAAATTCTAAATTATTATCTAATCTTTTTTCACTACAAATCTCAAATCTAGAAACAATTATGTTGTTTTCATCATTAACCTAATAAAGCATTGTGGAGTGAAGAAATAAATGTATAATTATCTCAAAATTATTATTAGTGGTATTTATTTTTCAGATTTTATTTTTTTCATAAAATTCTAAGTACATTATCTATTACACTTTCCTGTCAAATTTAATCTAAATTTATTCCTTCGTTTGCGATTAGCTTGATTTATTGCAAAAAATAATTTTTAATTTTTTTATTTTTTAAAAGAAAACAAATTCTTTTATGTTTTAAATAACCTAAAAACTACCCCAAATGAAAAATAAAGAAACCCAAAAATTATAAAACTAAAAAAAACTAAAATGAAAATAAAAATTCTAGAAAGAAAATACAAAAACTCTTAATTACTTTCCCACACCAAAACTTGTGTATGCTCTCATATGCGAACTAGGGGTGGTAAAATAAATATGGAAATTATTTTACAAATAATATACAAGCCACGATCTCAATAAGATCATCCCGTTAATGCACGAAATGCGATTACAACCCTTTATCGCTTTCCACTTTCATAATGCGTGCATTTGAAATGTGAATTGGGTGCATTGAAAGACTCATCATCCTCCTAGTATAGAGTTATGAAATTGCCTTTGTAATTCTTTTGCCATCTTCGCTTCCTCCTTTTCCTATATGCAAGTATTAATGATTGATTTAAATAAATTTTCAATATAAATGTTCCAATTGTCACTAGCATCAAGCATGCTGTGGAAATATTGTTAGATGTGAAGAATGTACCATGATAAAAATAGTCATGGACTGTGAAATATGATGACCCTTCTAACTCACGAAGTAATTTGAGCTTCTCCGCAAACAAATCCTCAAACCTTTGTTCATTAACGAATGATGCACATACAAAAGTGCCATCATACATAAAGTCGATGTGTGGCAATTCATTTAATAACATGAGCTCGTCTTCGAAATTTTGCTCACATGTGGGTGCAACATCAGAACAAGAGATGGATTCACTATACATGTTATGAACTATGTTTCTTTCAATGAGGGGGCTTGTTGTGCGCTTACCCATATTTAATATATTCAATGCCACAGTCATATTCCAAAATGATAGCTTTATGAGGCCACTTCTACAGTCAATTAACGCATTTGAAGTTGTAAAAAATGGTTAGCCTAAGAAAATGAGAATTTTATTCCATGGATTAGGGGTCTCCTCAATATCTAAGACAACAAAGTCTACAGAAAAGTTAAGTCACCGACCATTATGAGTATGTCTTCAATCATACTAAGTAGTCTCTTAACTGAATGATAAGCCAACTGTAATGTGATTTTAGTAGGTTGAAACTTTCTTAACCCTAGTTGCTGATAAAACAGTGTAAAGATGCAAATTGACACTCGGCCCTAGATCAAGCTACGTCTTGTCAAATATGGTGTTCCCAAAGTGCATGAGATTGTGGGAAACTAAATCTTTGTACTTGACAAATAAGGAGTTAGAGAGGATTTGTAACATGTTAGCAACTAAAAATATTTTCACAGAAATATTTCTATCTCGTTTCTTAGTACACAACTCCTTCAGAAACTTGGCATAAGGGGAACCTGTTGAATAAAATCAAGGAGTAGAATATTAACCTTCACTAAAATGTTTCGAGAATCTTTTCTAATTGTGGTCATGGCTTCCTAAGCCGATTAGGATATGACTCTCTCGGCTTAGGAACAAGTTCATCAGAGTGTGTATGTAATGACAATTTAGGCAATAAAAATGTTGTGGAGAAAGAAAGGGAAGAAATGGTGTAGCATGCAAAATAATAGGAGTGGGATCAGGAGAGATGGCTACATTATTATCCACTTGCTTGTTAGATTTGGACATGTGAATAGCATCGCATTAATGAACATGAGATGGAACAGATTGGGATGAGTCAGAGATGGGATTTATTATTGGTTCGCTCAGAAAGGTTCAGGCATGGATGAGTCAGTGTATAGATTGTTAATGGGTCGTTAATATAGAGCATTGGCTTGTTCAGACATCGGACCCATAAGATTCATTGAAAGTGGACACTCCTCTATGTGATTTTGAGTTCTGCAATTGAAGCATATAGGAGTTTGCAATTAATTTACTTGACTTATCTGCGTTGCACTAGGAATTTCTAACGCCTTAATTCTCCTCGTAAGAGTCATAATCTTAACTTCGACAGTTATAGAGCTAACAATACTATAGATCCCGCCCTTATCCATGGAAGTTAATGTACTAGATTTCTTAGTAAACTATCCCACTGCATGGTTTTCTACTCTAAGTCTTCTAAGAAATCTCATGCATCTTCCTCATTCTTTCTCATAAACTCCCCTTAACACATGGACTCAAAAAGAGTTTTTAAAGTGTAATCGAGTCCTTCATACACGATTTGACACAATCTCTACTTTTCCATCACATAGTGGGGATACTGTGCTAATAGATCCTTGAATCATTCCATATATTTCTAGAAGGGTTCTCTCTGTACTTGATAAAATTGATTGATAGTGTTTTTATCTTACCATCTTATGCTTGGGATAGTACTTTATAAGAAATACTATCACAAATTCATCCCAAAAATTGATAGGATCGGTAGACATGCTATATAATAGCTTCTTGCAATTACCTTTTAAGGAAAACGGGTTGAATATGAGCTTTATTGCGTTCTTTTTGACAAGTGCTGCAATTTGATCATCACGCACACTTCCTGAAATTCAGTGATAAAAAAATATGTATCCTCAAAATTAGATTGAGCAAACTTATAAAGAATGCTAATGTATTTAGCTCAGAATTCTTAAATGCAGCTTGTAGAAATTTGATACATGACTGTAGTGATGTGCGTAATGGGTAACAAAAATCCTAAAGGATCGAAATCGGTTGGTCTATTTTTTCACCCATGCTTGAATTGGATCTCAAGAGTCTACAAAATTAATCATGGGTCCAATGTGGCATAAACCAACGTATGTGGATGAATGTGTGAATTTTCTAAGACTAACGCAATAAGCATCAGATGTAGTGTGGTGAGATGAAAAGTTGACAAAAGTGGTCAAATAAAATATAATGCACCTGCTGTTTCTTATTTATTTATTTTTTAACAAAAGATCAAGAACCCAAAGCACAGAACTAGAGAAAAAATTAGGTTAGAGTAGAGACTTACCTACCGCTTAGAGAAAAAATTAGGTTAGAGTAGAGACAAGCCATTCAAGCTATTCAAGAACCTAGCCACATAATGTTGCATCTCCACCCTGTCATGAATTTCTTGAATCAAGCCATTCAAGAACCTAGTCATAGTAGCCTCTCGGTTTTCTTCGATATTAGCCCGGATCATAGCAATTTCCATCTCTTGATGATAATCCTCCACACTCCGGTTACCTTGTCGGAGCGTTTGTAATTTATTGTACAACTCTCGGTGGTAATGGCTGGGCACAAACCACTTCCTCATCACTATTTTCAACTCTTCCCATGTCTCAACCGGTCGTTCCCTATTTTGCCGCATGTTCAATACTAATTGATCCCACCACATAATAGCATAGTCAGAAAACCTAATGGCAGCAAGTTTTACCTTCTTCATCTCAGAGTAGTTGTGGCAATCGAACACTAACTCCACCTTTCTCCCACTCAGGATAAGCCTCGGTGTCGTTTCTTCCTTGAAATGCTGGAATCTTCATCTTAATACTACCCAAGTTGTTATCTTCCCGATTCCTATCTTCTCTAAACCGCCCCCCATATCTCTTATTACCAACAACTGAATCCCGATCTTCTTCTTCATCAAAACCAGCCCCATAATACTCTCCATCTTCATCTCTCACTCCCCGATGTTGAACTCTTTCCCTCCTATGCACCTTATGAGTGTTTTGTGGCTGCTCCAAACGTGTATTCTCCATCCGATCAATCCGCTCATGTACATGCTCCAATTCTAAGCTCATCACACGCCTCATCTCACTCATCATGGCTTCCATGAGCAACTTTGGGTCAGCCATCGCTGTAGCACCTTCAGTAATGCTCTTTTCACTGTTGTGAGACATGATTGCTGCAAATCAAAGTTAGAAAATAACAAAAAAAAGGAAAGGACCTCACACACTCCCTCACGTGTTTTCACTCAAAGAAATATTCACTCTATTTCACTCGTGTTTCACTCAGTATAATCGGATTTTACCCTCTAATATGCTCACCACTCTTGCCTTTTCCACTCGATAATTCTCTTTCAGTTCTTTTGAAACTATTCGAACAATATTCAAAATTTCAGCAACAATTCACCGAGAACTCACCAAGAGAATTCAGGTTCAAAAGGTAAGAAAACAAGGGATATGAGTGATTAGATTTTCAAAACACAATTCAGCAAAATTTTCAAAAAAAAAAATTTTGGTCTTTGGGGTGAGGAGATTTTCGGGCTTATTGGAAACAAACGAAAGATAATCTTTTTACTCCCTTTTTTTTTTACCTTCTTTTTTCGGATCTTTTTTTTTTATCTTTTTTTTTCAGATTCTTTCTTTCGTTAATAACAGAACAAGATTTCGAATGGGGTAGAAGAAAGAAATTCGGCTAGATAAGAAAAGAAAACTAAATTTAAATGGGATAGGCAAATCTGAGACGAGAAATTCTTGGCTCTGATACCAAATGATGCGAACCCTGTCAAGAATAACGAGACCTGTAGGAGAAAAGGAGAATCCAAGAACGTCCTCGATCAGGTTTGGATGGGAGACCTCGACCCGTTGCTTCAACAAAAACAAGAATCTCGGTATAATTGACCTCAACCCGTTGTTTAATGCGAAGTAAGAATCTTGGTATAAGAAAGACGCCACAAACGGTAGTGGAAAGCCGTTTGATAAGTCGATGATGAACACCACGGAAGAATTTCGATAAGTTCGAATAGTCCTTCAAAGAACCAAAGAGAATAAACTCACCAATTATCTGTAAACTGTCTCCCTTCTATTCCATTAGACGCCTTTTTATAGGCTAAAAAAATACAAGAAAAATTTTCTACAAGAAAAGTTCAAGAAATAGAAACAAAACAAAAGGAAACAATCAGCCTCTTAATTTGGCTGATCAATACAAGGAAAGTTTAAGAAATAGAAAAAAAACAAAAAGAAACAATCAGCCCCTTAATTTGTTGATCAATATACGGAAAGTTCTAGAAATAAAACAAAAGGAAACAATCAATTTTGGTCAGATTCTTCTACTAGTTGAATCATATTGATGCATTTTTGTTGAACTCGTGAACCATCCTCAATGGGCCTCCACGAATTTGCTTGAGCCCAAACCTCTTGAATCAGCCCATTAAGTGCATCTTTGAACTTCTTTCCTTGTACTCTTATAACCGGCCCAGTTGGAACTTGAACTGGCTCCTTTGTAGTCAAGTCATTATTTGCATCAAATACCAAACTAAGCTCTTTATTATTTTTCTTTATTTTTCCTTCTTTTTAGAGAAAAAAGACTACTCAATTATTATTGTTTTCATCCTTAACCTAAAACCATTGTGAAGTGAATAATTACCTAATTAACCTAATAAATGTATAATTACCTAAAAATCACCACGAGGGATATCTATTTTTTGGATTTTAATTTTCTTCATAAAATTCAAAGTGTATTATCTAATCCATTTTTTTTTATCAAATCTTAAATTTAAATTTGGTTTTTCATTTAATATTTGCTTGATTTCTTGCAAGAAATAATTTTTAATATTTTTTACAAAATATATTTTTTAAAGAAAATATACAAAAAAGAACCTAAAAGCTACTCAAAGTGAAAAATAAAGAAATCTAAAAACCTTAAAATCTAAAAAAATCGGAAAAAATAAAAATTCTAGAAAGAAAAAAGCTCTTATACATGAACCAAAAGTGGTAAATTAAAATGAAAAATATTTTACAAATAATATAAAAATTATCAGAATGAAAGACCACGATCTCAACGAGGTCACTCTGTTAACACATAGAAAGTGGTTATGACCTTTTGATCTCTTCCCATTTTCATAATGTATCCCTTTATGTCTTGATATGGATGAACTTAATTTTTTTTGTCAATTTTGCATTTAATCTCTCCAACATGTATTTGAATTTCTCAATTTATACCTATTTTTCTTTCCTATATTCAATAGTAAAATTTTGAATCTAAAAATCACACTTTTGTCATCATCTATATTCCGTCTACGAGTATCTTTCATATTAGTAAGCATTTTAGTTTCATCGATATGTAAAAAAATCACTTTGATATTATAGAATCATGAACTTGATTTGGTTGCCTCTTTCAAATTATCAAATAGCATGAGCTCTTTCTTCCATAATTCCATCAACTCTTCTACTGTCTTAGACGTATCATTGTAATTTTTTTCAAATCTGTAATCAAAATTCTCAAAAAAATGCCATGCTAATGAACTTATCATTAGTCAAGAGACTCAAGACATTATGAAGGAATATAAATTTTTTTGAAAAATTTCATCCCAATTTTCATCAAAAGAATCAAAAAAATAGTATGTTACTAGCAAGCTCATTGTGAGCAAACCATCTAGCAATATTTGATTTTTTAATACTAGTTTCTTCATAATTGTTTGAACAATGGTCTAAAAAAGGTTGATCACAGCGTCAAAGCATGGACTCATCATGCACAAGATTATTTGACTCTTTTTTAATCATATCAAGTACAAAAAATGACTGAATTGATTGATTGTTTGAGTTAAATATGTTCAAATAATTAGATAGTTGACTTTCAATAAGCTTAGTATGAGAAGACATTTTAAGGAAAGATTCTAAATAAAATACAATTTGAAAGGATGATTTTAGCAAAACTTTCATGTTTTTCTCTATTCTACATGTTGGTTCATTAGTCTAATGATTGTAAACTTTCATGTTTTCTGTGAATGATTGAATCTTGAGATCATGAGTAACATCTGATGTTGGATATGATGGATTTGTGTAAAATTTTGATGACATTTGTGAAACGGTTGCAAGTAAATATTCATGACACGCTTACCTCACTTCTAGCCTTTTTAATCTTTCATCTATCCTGTTCAATTAAATCTCTTGCTCATAATTGAATTTAGAATATAGATAAGATAGATCTATAAAGAATGGTTCAAATGGAGGGCTCCCTCTATGACTATTGATTGTATGTAAATTTATAATAATTCATCCAACCAAAATTGTAATTTTGTGTATACGCTTGTACGTTTATGATATGTATAATTTATCATGACCAAGCCCTAACGAGCTTCCTATCACTGGATACTGAAAATAATCATGGTACGGATCATGACAATATTGACATCAAAATATAAAAAATTGATTTAGGAACATATTTATTTTTTAAAGATATTTCTTTTGAAGAAAAGGTGGAGGGAAAGAGATGGAAATGGAAAAGAATAACTAGAAAAGTTTTTTTGTTTTTTTATAAAAAAAATTCAGGAAACTGAATATTGAAATTATAAAAAAAAAAATTGGCAGTAGCAGGCTCAACACAGTCACTAATTGGCTGCAGTTGCTGCTAATTAGTGGCAAAACTAGGGTTTTGGCTCCCTGTTATTGCAGCTAATTCCAATTACTCATCTAGTCTTTTTTGTCTGTCAATTCCTATACTTCAGTGTTCCTACAGACTCAATACATACTGTTAACTCGTAAAACTTTAAAAAAAGTAAAAAAACACTATCGACCGATGGCATTGGCGCCAAAAACTTGATGTGAATCTACTACAAGTATTAGTATCGGTTAGTGCTTTACATGTCGTCCTATAGAGATATAAGGTATTTTGGTAATATCACTAATCCTCTTAGTTTAGCAAGTTAATTATGAAGTTCTAATTTGAAAATTGGTTGTTTTTATTTCCTAAAGTTAGCCTAACATGTCAAATCCATTAGACTAACACTCTAATAATCAATTTTCCTTCTTCTTCCTATCCTTTTAATGTGCAAAATTAAGAACATATCAAAATTATTTTTAATTTGATTTTAATTAAGTATTCTTAAGTATGATTTGTCTAATGTCATTCAAGCATAAACCATCAAAAGTGACTACTTTTCCAAAACAAATTATATTTATAGATAATCCTATAAATAGAAGTAAAGAAACAAACTCTAAACCCTAATCTAAGCATATATTATTAAAAGATAAATTTAAGCATAATTCATCAAAGATGTTTGATCCATGAGCTAATCTTCAATTTATTTAAAGAAAAATCCTTTATTTACTTTTTTTTTAGGAAGATGATAAGAAAATTACATGTTAAAGTTGTTATCCCAATTTCATCTATACCCTAAGACTAATGCAATTAGTTATGCATTATCATCACTATCAAATCCTATTTTTGTCTATGATGCAAAAGAAAAACTAATTTTCTTAAGAAAGCAATTAAACCCGAATCTAAGAAAGTAAATAAATACTAACTATGTAAGCAAATAAATCTAATCTACAAAAGTAATAAAAAGATTACCTATAAAAAAAATTAAGAACGCAGAAATTAAGCTTTGTCGAGTTTAAGTATGGTGGTTGTCCCTCTCAAGATCTCAATCTCTATTTTATTAAAATAAATTAAAGCACAAAAAGTCATATAAAGCATATGATTTACAAGGATTATAGTACATATATAAACCCCAAACTTTCAAAATCCTAATCCAAATATTTCTACAGAGTCCTAAAATTACACCAAACCCCTCTAAAAAATATCAGGTACAGACTCTTTAATTTTGCTGCCAAATAGCGGTGTTGCCCACTAATCATTATTGGTCAATGCTTCTCAAAAGAGTCATATTCCACATATAAATCTGCCTGAAAATGTTGACATGGAAATTCCACAGATTTACTGCCAAGTGGCAGCAATTGCCGTGGATTGGCAGCAAAAGTAATACTTCAGGCTTCAATTATTTTGGTACTTACTATTAAGGATCTGACCTTCCTATTTTTATGACTGGGCTTGGATTTTGTCTTTTCAGCTCCTTTTGAACTCAGTTTTTGTAGGTTTTCAACTAATTTCATGTAAATTCTTACTGCAACAGTACCTAACCTAACAAAGAAACTAAAAGTACCAGAATAATATTATTTATATACAAAATTAGATAAGAATAAGGGATATACATATGCAAAATTTGACACTCATCAATTTTCTATCCCCTTCTAAGAAATGGAAAACGATTGAGAATCTGGCAACTTACATAATCTTCAAAGAATCTGACAACAATTCATTGGATGATCTATTCCAAGCGAGAGTTAATTACCACTCATCTACAACACTGTCATCCCAGAGATAGATGATATTGGCTCTCAAAACTCTCTAGTTCAAGCTTAATACTCTCTTCCATGGCTGAAAATACTAACCTTCTGCTATTGGCTCATAAGCTCCCATATGGGGCTGAACCCGCAAAGGGCGAAAAAACAAATGTGATGGTTTGTCTCCTCAGCAATCAAAGCAGGTAGATTTGAATCCAAATCGACAGTAGATCTTGACTATGTAATCAGAATATGTCGATCTAGGAGCGAAACATCAGGTAGTTTTTGAGCATTGATTGCAATTCACCTTCGAAATGGCCATGTAAGTAGACTAACGCAGAAAAAGTACAAAATACTCTAAGATCTCACTGGTATAAACTCAGAAATGGGAAGCAATTGTTAATTCATAAATTAATCGGCCCATGCTCATCACTAGATGAAAGCCCATCGAGCAAGGATATATATATATATATATATACTAAGCTCGCAAAGCCCAGCAGACTTGAGAATATTTTGTTAATCTGGATCCATTTGAGACAAGAAAGCTGAGTTTCACTGTAATAAGAAAACTCCTCCTACATGGCACAGTATTCACTTGATTGAACCCCGTTATATCGATGTGTATGTACATTTTTTTTGTGTTTTCCTTCATAACAATATATGTTCTTATAAAACCCACTTTTTCTTTCACAACTAATCTTTTAATTTTAAACTCAATAGGCTTAAGTCAAATTATCCTATGGCACTCTTGTAAATAGCAAGAGAGAATGGTTGGGAGAGTACACCCTCCCATACCTCCTCTATGAAACCCCCACTCCTCTCCCTACTTGAGTATATATACACTCAAGCTCTTCCCTTCTTCTCATTTTCAACACCCACTATAATCCCATCTCTTCTTCTTCTTCTTCTTCTTCTTCTTCTTCTTTTCCTTTCTCTGCTAGAGTTTTAGCATCACCAAAACTCAAGTTTGGGTCCAACTAAACCAAATGATCGCCGAGACTTCTCTTCAAACTTAAGGTAAGAAATCACTCATCTCAATCTCTCTAGAAAGGAATCACATATCTAATTTTTATTTTGCAAGGAGTCACATATCTAAACTTATTCTCTAACAAGAAACCACGCATCTCATTCGCTCTAGTGAGAAATCACATGTTTAATTGTCTCTCTCTAGTCAGAAATCACGTACCTAATAATTTTTAGCAAGAAATCACATATCTCATCTCATTCTCTAGCAAGAAATCACATACCCAATTCTCTTTAGTAAGAAATCACTCATCTTAACCTCTGCAGTAAGAAATCACATATTTACAATTTCTTTAGCAAGAAATCAAGCTTCTCATTCTCTCTTTAGTAAGGAAAACACGCAATTAATTTTTTCAAGCAAGACTTCACGCACTATTGTATTTTTGTAGCAAGAAACCATGCTATCTAGCATGCTAGCACTCACTAAAATGATCATATCTTTTGAACTGTAAGTCAAATTAAGTTGAAATCTTTTTCATTAGAAAGATAATTCAATTCTCTATAATTTTGTATATTATGCTTCTTCTAATTCGGTCTTTCAAAATCAATGTGTGTGTGCAAATACAGTGCTGTCATCTAAACATACCTTCGTTTTTTATCATAACTTTTGATTTAGATGTCCAAATGAGTTCATTCTTTTTGAAATTATATTAGAATTCAAATCTCTAAAAATTCTCCTACTTTGTGTTTCTCAATCTTACCCTCAGCCTAGTCGAAATTCGGATAGAATCAAAGTAGACATAATAGACTTTGAATTATCCATTATATACCATCTCGGTATTTTGATCATAACTTCCTTTACACAACTCCAATCAAGCTCATTTTAGTCTCATTAGAAATAGTACTAAAATTTCTTCAATTTTTATTACATGACCCCATATTCTGTCTTTAATACTACTAAAACCGCCATCAAAGTTGACCGTATGCATAGAGTTTTAGCTCTGGCAAGAATGATCCTCCACCAACACTTCCGGCAAGGTTGACCCTCCGCTATTGCTTTTGGTGAGGATGGACCTCCACCAACCTTGCTTTCAGAGGTGCCAATACATTAGCGAGGTTCCAGCTTTGCGAAAACAAGGGCATCCTCGCCAAATAACCCACTTTCCCCGCCAACACTAGACAGGCGGTGCTAACATTGGGTATGCTATTTTCTTACTAAAATACTTATAATTTTTTATTTACATACTTGATTAAGCTGATCTTAGATTTTTTTTTTTTTAGAAAGACAATTCAATGATCTACAAATTCTATAACTAGCTACTTTCTAGTTTCCACTCTATCCTAATTAAATATTATCTTGAAAATAAAGTTGCTGCACAGCTGTAAGAACTTGTATCATGTTCAATAAATCCATGATACTTTTTGATTCTAAACACCAATTAACCTCGTCCTAGGCTTATTTGAAAGATAATTCAGTCATTTATGATCCAAGTATACTTTTCTTCCTAATTCTTATTATATTAAAAGATAAAAATTATTTAAAGTCTTAACAGTTGCAAGATGGCTAAACAATAATGAAGTTGTTGACACTACATATAGTTCATTGTCCCCCCTTATGAACTCTACCCAATTGTACCCCTTATCTATAAACTCCATCTCATTATACTTACATGAATTTCATATTATTTTGATTATTTGATTCTTATTCTATCAACCAAACTCTGCCTAGTCTAACCATCTTCGCTAACTTAGTCAACACTATTCATTACTGTCAACATTACTTATCCCCGCCAATACCACTTATCTTTGCCAACTTTATTAAGACCATTCAACTCTACCAACACCACTAATCTGGATCAATTCTGCAAACTCGCCTTATGCTTACTAACTTGACTCACATCCATCAATAACTCTACCTCATCATTTCTCTTCCTTGTATATCCACACTCCTCATCAGCACTCATGAAATTTAGTCCAAACTCATTTATTATCATTTTTAATAATTAGTTTGAGTTCAACTTTATTATATCGCCGCATAGTTTATTATTTTTCTATCTTAATTGCATTACTTAATTGATGATTTACTTGTTAATTCTTAACCTCTCAGAATTGATTAGAACGGCCACTTGAGTTGAATAACCATTACACAATATATTAATTCATTCAAATGGTATCGTAGCATGTTACTTTCATGATAGTCACCTTATTTGTATCATGCATATATATCTCACTTGTATGCCTCTTGCACTGTCTGGAACATATATTTGAATCTTGACTTTCTTATAAAACTCCATCTTTGGATGTTACTCGACCTGTATGATATATTACTGTGATACTGACCTTGCATGATAATGTTTATAAATTGACATGACTTGACTCCTGGACAAATGCATTAATAAAATAATGAGGTATGAAGACTGAATGATGAAATGAAATACGTATTGTAGAATATTGATTGCGCAGCCCCATGTTGTTAATGTTTATTTTTTAGAAAAATTAACACTTAACGGTGCAGTTGGTTCAAGGAAAGCTAACAGCTATGGTCATAATCCCGGGTATGCACAGAATAATTATCACTTAACAGTGCAGCAGGTTCAAGGGAGACTAGCGTCTGGGGCCGTGATTCCGGTATGCACAGGATAATTAGCACTTAGCGGTGCTACTGATTCAAATAGACCATCATCTGTGGCCGTAGTACATGATATACACAGTACACTTTTAAAACATGTATGATTTACCCACCAATTAGTTTCATAAAGCATTAACTTAATACCACAGAAGATTGATACTCTATGAGGATGATATTACCACATTATATTTAACGGGGACTTTCTCTGCTTGCTCGAGTGTTTATTAGTAAATATGTGAGCCATCCTAAGACATAGCATTACAAGTATTAATTTAATTATATACCATTCTATATCTCGCTATACATTATATCTACATTTCGCTTCACATGGGTATTACGAATTTATTTATCATGACATATCTTAGAGATCATCTGTCACACTCCATATGCAAGTACTTTCATTATATACGTATTTTATGCTTTCTTTTAAAATTATTTCCAACCCCTATGCTACCTCCATATGCTCAGGTGTTAGAAATTTCGAGGAGGGCCTGCTAGTTGAAGGTTCATACTTTTAGGAGTAAGCAGATCCTAGTGAATCATTAAGGCTCTCCTTTCTGATGAAACCACCTCCTGTTTGGAAGTTGCTATGTTTTGTCTTAATTTATATTCTTATTATTTAGTGAGTTATCCTTCTTTGTTGTAAAATAGTCTATTGCCCGCAATGCCCTTGTAACCATGTATATTGTAATCATCTTTAGAACTATTGTGGATAATGCAATATAATATTTTAGATTGTAGCAATATAATTCGTTCCTTTTGTACATTATAATTTGCATGGTTCTTTATGATTACAAGCCTCATGTACCAACACTTAGGGTGCCTATCGGTAATATCTCACCCATAAATGGGACACATTGTCAAAAAAAAAAATTGTGTAGTTTGGAGCATTACATTCTTTATTATCTAACAATCTACCTGCAGGTTTGACATTAGAAATCATCTCTTGAATCTGACTTAAATCAGAGCCTGATTCTAAGCCCAATCTTTGTATGGTGTTCAATTTTGCTCGGTGATGTTAGCTAGCCAAAATTAACATAACAATTACTCATATGTTATACAAAAAAGATATTTATGATAGTATTATAATATCATAGATTTACAAAAGATTAATAAATATAAACATAATACTTTTTGTGGGTTGGAAGGAAAGTCCCCCACACCCTCCGTCAGGGCTCTTCGCTCCCGCCGCCCACCCCAGCCCCAGCGAGCACCAATAAGCTATCCGAAAATCTCAATGCTCGAATAATTCTAGGTAGTGCACCATGATTTATTATACAAATTTAAAATAAATATCGTCTTTAATTCACAAATATACCAATAACTTCGCACTCTCTAGTTTGAGTGTTTCAATCTGCCTTGCGCAAAGCGCTCAAATCTCATTGGGGTTTATTATGTAGTTAGCCATTCAGAGGAAAAAAAAAAAATCTCATATATATTTTGAGCAAAGTCCTTCCTAGGTCAAGATCTGCATAAATTTTTAAGCATTTTATCTGCACCAACATTGTACTTCCCATCGACCAGGCAAAATGCAAAAGAACCGGGACAAACAGTCTCAAAACAAATGGGAATTTCTAAAGAAGCACACCACTAATCCTAGTGAGTGCACCTTTCTCAGTGAGCACATCCTCTTTTTTTGAAAAAAAAAAATTTCCTAGTGAGCACACCACTTCCTTTCAAATAACACTTCCTCCCAAAATTCTCCTATGACTCATAAACCATGTTTCCTCCCAAATCCTTTCCCTCCCTCTCTATCTGCCTCTGACCGTCATGCCCCCTACTCCAGGCAGGCCGCAATCACAGGCCCGCGCGCTTCGTCACCGTGAATTTAGGATTTATGGATTCAAATTAGTTTTTGGGAGAAAAATTTGTTCTTCACTAGTTGAGAGAGAGGAAGATGGGGTTGATGACAGGGATATTATTATCCAAAAACTTCAATGCAAACTTGTTATATTAACCAAATTTGTTAATTGTGCTTGCTGGGATAAGTGATGTGCTCCTTTATAAATTCTCAAAGATGTCTACGTGTACATTTGCATTTATGCCCTCTATGAGTGAAGAATTTTCACAGACCTTTCAAATCTTATGCAGATTAATCATTCAAACCGTTACTCCTCAAATTTGCATTTAAACCAAATCAAGATTTGCAAAATTAATCATTCAGGGAGTTTTGCTTAACTAATTATCAGATAGCGAGAGTGTGTATGTGATCACACCACGATGGCAGTTTAATGTACTTTGAATGTATCTTGCACTTGAGAAAGTCACTGAAGTACAATTTTTTACTTGGAGCACGCTGATAAGATTTCTTAATTCAAGCCCTCTTCCGTCAGCCTATGGACTTCAGAAAAGAGAATGAACATGAAATGACTACGGCTTTCGGTCTAAAACAATAAGCTCTCTTTATGCATCTATTTTTATATTAAGTTCCATTATAGTACTAACTTGCATTCATACGTTGAAAATTTGTTATTCCATGTAGCCTATTTTAAAAGTAGACGGTACTGAGGACGGTATAAGTAAACTTAATTAACCCAATGTAGTTTATTACGAAGTTATGCAAGTAAAGCATTTTTTTTTCTTTTTTGAAAAGATTAAGAAAATAATAAATAAGCAAAGCGCACTTCTACCTGAGCTAGCATCCAAAGAACGTGCAGTGTAACAGGAGCACACAGGACTAGCGATAAATTTTGTACAAGGGGCTTGGAATGAGACAAAGAAGCACGAAGTATGAAGCAAGCAATGTCTGGGTCAGGAAAGAATGGAGCCTAATAAAAATCCAAAATATACTCTCGCTGGTTGGCGTGATTTGTCTACGACAAGTTACTGAACTCCACTATTATTTTCTCTAACACATACAGATAGCTGGCTGGTGGATAGTGCTGAGGTGACCAATCGAAACTCCTAGCTACAGCCTCCCTTCTAGCTAGTTTGCCAACTCATGATCTATCAGTATACTCTCTCTCTCTCTCTGTCTCTCTCTCTCATCTCGAAATGTCCATGTCTAAAAAAGCCAGCTAGGCTAATCATTTGATTTGAACATCTCAGGGGTATATAGCAAAGGTTCCATATCCGTGAGAGCAAACAATATATCCACCCCACCACTCTAATGGAAAGCATCAGTCACGTGCACGCACCAAAAAAAGCTGATGCAGTTGCAGGAGTTTGAAAAGCCCTTCCAACTGCATTTTGTTAAGGAATTATGCCCGTGATATAGATGCTTGGTTTTGGACGGACTTGCAAGAACTTTCATTACGAATATTATCATGCGGTATTGCACATATCAGACAATTGATAGTTTCACTGATTGACCGTCATACATTAGTTTGGAGTTTAAGGAAGAGGATCCAAAACATAAATGAGCGAGGTCTGAATCACGACTAAATTAGATGGTAGTCCAAAACCAGGCTACACAACCTTTTGCTAAGAGAATGAAGGAAGGGAAAAAAAAAAAAAGAGAGAAAAGAAAAGAAAAGAAAAGAAAAATTATTAAGAAGCTTTCGATGACAAGCACAATGGATATATAACTAAAAGAAATTGTGTAGACAACAAGATCATAAATACACTCATAAATGTGTGTTATGTTAATTGTAAGTATATTATTTTAAAAGAACTATGGTATATTATTTTCTTCGTAAATAAGTTTGGCACTTTTCAAATAATTAGATTATTTTAGAAATGACTATAGATCCATGGATCTAGTGTTGTTTTGATTATAGAATTCTCAGTTATAATTT
The DNA here is from genome assembly GCA_036321105.1 of Dracaena cambodiana. Taxonomy (NCBI): domain Eukaryota; kingdom Viridiplantae; phylum Streptophyta; class Magnoliopsida; order Asparagales; family Asparagaceae; genus Dracaena; species Dracaena cambodiana. The sequence goes on along the minus strand of JAYEPQ010000008.1, from coordinate 20,886,549 downwards.
TTTCAAAGACTTATAGTGCTTCTCAAACATGCGTGTTCTCTTAAATATATGTATGTACCATTTTACCAATTATAATATCTTTGTTTAGTAAGTCGTATTCTTAGCTATGCGTTGATTCTAAATTTTGGGTATTGGTGGAAAATTGCATTCATGTTATTCGAATTTGGGTGTTTAAAAAAAGAAGAAAAAAAGAACACTAACTTTAAATATTAAATATTTTTCTACCTTATAATTAAATTATTAAAAGTAACATTACAGCAGCATGTATAATTAAACATGGAAGATCATCATGCATTTCAAAAGAATGGAGTGCATTAAGTTTAAAAATAAAATTCAGAAGTTATTCCAAACTACCAAAATTGTAATACTATTTGTTGAGTTCATATTTGACCGACTAGAATTACTGAACCAACTTTGAATGTCTAAGAGAGATTGAACCCAAGATTGGCTCAAGCCTTGATTATGCAGGACAAATAGGTGGTAGAGACATGGGATCTCTTTTGATTGCTACAATAAGATCATTACATAAAAAAAAAAAAAAAATACAAAGTAGATATGTATATAGCATATAGCAAGATTTGGAGAGAGGGCCTCACGCCTACGTCCTCAACAGTACATAGTTGTTTTGCATATATGCTATTGTGGAATCAAGATTATAATATCTCAGTCACTCTTTTTTTTTTTCCCTCATGATTATAAGAAGATTATGTGGGGGAAATAAGAAGATCTAGTAGAAGTTGTATATGTAAATCAGATCCCTTTTTCTTATAGAGGTGGTGTTTATTTATAGTTATTTATTGGTGGAGTTTTAGTTGAATTCTAATAGAATTTCCAGACACAAGATGGTTTTATTGTTGTTGAAATTGAGATTTTCTTATTATAACCGAACTCAATTTTCTTCTCTTGGAGGGATCATAGTTGAAAAGGGATTCTTGGGTCTTATGGGCCTTTTTCCTATAGACTTGGATGATTAATATGAACCAACAATAGCCCCATACATGACTTCATTCCAATAAATTCTTAAAGTAACCTGCACTCTCTCCAAGTTTATTTGCCTTCATAGTCATTTTGGGTGAGTTATGGAAGACTAATAACTATTACTATAGCAAATGCAGACATGACATAATGGTGGCTATGGAAGACCTGGTGGCAAATGTGCAAAGATAGCCTTTTAATTTGCTCGTGAGTCCACATATCTTGATGATTTGTTGCTGATCTGAATTTGAATCTCCTCCACTAATTGCAGAGGAGGCAAACCATCAAATATATCCATCATCCTACAAAGATTTAGCCTTCCGTGAGGATATATAAATCGTAGGGGGAGGTTCATCTATTCAGCGATAAAAGAAAATATTAAGCTTGAACCAGGCAATTTCAAGTCACTATCGTCCACCGCCAAGGTTGATGATATTGTTGATTAGTAAATTTCAACTCTTGCCTTGCAAAAAATCATGCAATGAATTCTTTGTTGGATTCCTTGGAAATTAGGGTAAATTACATGATTCTCAATTTAGAAGAGAAGAGAAGATATTATAAGAGTTGGCTGCAACAGATGAAAGATCTCAGGTTAGTGCCCTATGATTTTTTGTTTTTTAAGTAGCATTGCTTTGTAATCATTAGCTCTTGCCTTGGGGAACTCCTAGGATCTAGGAGTCTTCAAGTGTTTTATATGAATATCAGTCATGCAGAGAGAAAGGACTCTATTATTGAAGTTTTAGCCTTCGCATGTGCATTAATCCATTTTGACTAGAAGAGCATATGAAACTGAGATATAATCTTAATTTAATTAGAATATTTTATCCTTACTGAGCGATTGTGCTCACTTGTAATGAACAATTATCTTTTAGTTATCTATGAATGAATAATAGTTGGTTCTATTTTATCATTGTCTGTTTTAGTTGTGTTGTTTAATTAGCCTAATGGTAACTTACCTTGTGAACGTTGGAATTGTTGACTACTTTAAGGGGCATAAAGCCATGTACTATTTCTTCTTTGTCCTATTAGCTTGTGTAACTCTTACTACTTTTCTATTAAAAGATTATTAAGTATAGAAAATGAGAAATTATGTTAATAGGAAAAAAGGTAAACTCATAAAATCAAACCATTATTCATTTGGTTGAATAGTGTTGATTCCTTAGGAGCTAAGTATTCATCCACTCAAAACATATTAGGCTGACAATAATGGACTAATTATGCTCTTTAGTGCATTTTCAAGTCAGATCCTCAAGCGACTTGTGCCTCAAGGAGGGATTTAATTGTAATAGTGCTTACTTGCGTGCTAAAAGAGGGTTGTCTTGTCACAATGTTACCATCTTTGAATTATCATAATGTGCTTTTCATGTGACATCTTTTGTACCTGTAATGCACCCAAGGTGTGATGACTTTTACATCAGCCTACTAGAAGCGAGTGGACTCATTGTGGTTAAGTCGTAATGCTAGGTGCATGTCTAGTAGAAGTAACGAAACTCATCGCACAGGTCTGCCTCTATATATAGTGGAGTCCGGCAATGACAGAGTCCCCATTGAACTTTTTTTATAGTCTAAGCGAGTACACTAGGGCCAACCCTACTGAGTACTATCTACATGGACGAAAGATTTTTATAACTCCATCATGTGTGTATTAGGACTAAAACTGTCAAACACTACCTAAGCGGGAGGAAGATAGACTGAGCAAGTACTATTAGGATGAAGAATATCGAGTACTATTTATGTGTATTGTAGATTACCTGGGCAAGTACCATTACTACAAAGATCATCAAGTACTACCTGCATGTGCTAGAGATTACTTGAGCGAGTACTATTAGGAAAAAACTACCGAGTATTGCCTACATGGATAGAAGATTGTATATTATTGAGGCATGTCATTTGGATAAAAACTACCGAAGTGGGTGGATGATAGCACAGATTAGTACCATTAGAGAAAAGTTTATCGACTGCCTACATGGGATAGAGAATGCCTGCATGAGTACCATTAGAGCAAAGAGTACCAATTACTGTTTGGAGAAGCCCCCCATGTTTGGACTAATGATGGTAACAATCGAGTCACTGACCTTGGGATCTAGCAAGTTCTCCATAGGATTTTAGTTCTCTTATTTCTACTTTCAGAAAAAAAAAAGTATCCTCCTACACCTTATTCCACATTCTGAGATAGGTTTCTCATCCATTGGAGAATGACTTGAAGATCTAGCAAGCTAGTGAGATCTACTTGAAATCTAGTGAGTTTTCCTAAGTTGTTGGAGGTTCTGTATCTGCATGATAAGATAGATGGACGGTTGGCCCCTAACATATTCCTAAGTGCTAATATGGCATTTTCCTAAGTGCAAATATTGGTATGTAGCCCAAACTAGAACATTGCTGGTGGGGAGAATTGCCAAGTACTACAAATACTTTTTGATATTCAAAATGAGAACTTCTTACAAGAAGCTTCGTAGCGAAGCTATGTCCAAGTCGGACTTATTATAGTTGTAAAAGAGTTGATTAGGAAATCTAGTTGCATGGGGTAGATGATTGATCAAATGACCATAGATTTTCCTTTGCCAGTGGAGAGATCTTTTATGTCTTGGCTGCTGTCAGAATATTTTGATGTGGTCTCAACCTTCTCCCGAAAGAATTTCTTCAAATGTTCTTACTAGATTAGTTTTCTGATATTTGTTAATTTGTAGTTGGATTTATTCATCAGTCATGTGACCATGTAATTATTATATTTGCTTGTCTCTTTTTCCTACGGGCATCTTAAAGGGATGAGGAGCCTGAGAAAGGTAGCCCTCTTTACATATTTAGTTGATGATATGAGTTCGGGGATAGTTGAAGGGCCTAAACACGCCCTTTTGCTGGATGTTGTTATGATGCTTATCCGGTGGCTTCATCTTCTTCTTTGCTTTTTTCCTTTCTAGCAGAGGATTTTCTGTCTCTTTAAGAGTCACGATTTTCAATAACCATCTCGGTTTCCTCCTAAGCAGTGTACTTATCAGTATGCTCAAAAAACTCTTCCCAAGAGATCAGCTTGAGATTACGTGTGGAAAGCCTAAAATGAGTGTGGCCAACACCATTTACTAGTGTTGCCAGCACTATGTCGGATAGATAGTTCTCAGTCTGGAGTCTAGTTTTATTGAATCACTTCAAGAAATTTCGAAGGAATTATCCACGTTTTTGTTCAATATTGAGGAGAGATGTTACAGTTCTCTTTGTGTTCTTATTTGCCGAGAACTAGTAGGTGAACTCCTATTGAAGTTGATCATATTCCTCAATTGAATCGAGGGGAAGATTATGGTGCCAGGTACGCCTCCTTTCTCGAGGATCATGGCGAAAATACGATACATGAGCTCATCTTTTGCTCCTTGCAAATGTCTAATAGTATAATAATTTGCATTGTGATCAAAGGGTTCGTTGGAGCCGTCATATCTCCTGCCTAAGTTGGGGAGTTAGAACTAGATTCTTTTGGATAGTTGTCTCTTAAAGAGGTTCACAATAGCCATAGAGCTTATCGCAATGAGGGAGTTTGGCATTATTTCGGTACGAAGAAGTGGTTTCATCATCATGGTTGTCACGCTTCCGCTTGATCACTTGGGATCAAAAAATGGAAAGTTAGTCTTGTTATTTTCCTGCTTAGGATATCCATATTGGGATGGTTCCATACAGGTAGACCAGATTACTTGGATCGCTCAGATGAGTTTTACCATCTAGTTTGTTAGAAGCTGGAGTTGAGCCTGAGTGACCGAGGAATCAGGACTTGGCCCTGCCCTGATAATCGCTACTTCTCTCGACTTGTCTTGCGGAGAGTTCTTATTTTGCAGCCATTTAAAATGTATATTTGCCATAAATTATGTCCTCTCCCCACAGAAGGCGCTAATTGTTAAGTCTAAATTTTGTCGATTAGAATATTCAAGACAACTTTGAATGTCAAACATATATTAGATCCGAGGTTGGCTCAAACCTGGATTGAGCAGGGCGAAAGGTAATAAAGACACGAGATCTTTATTGATTGCCTGTAATAAAATCGTTAGGTAATTAGAAAAAAGACACGTAGTAGATATGTACACAGTGGTATAACGAGGTTCGGCTGAGAGGATCATGAACCTACTTCCTTGGAGGAAGATGACTATTTAGCGTATACATTATTGTATTATTGTATAATGAGAATTGTGATCACTCATTCTCTCTTTTTTCTCCTCTTGTAATACATGGAATATATATGGGGAGATGATGAAGATGTAGTAGAAGTTGTATATGTTGATATGGTCCCCTTTTCTCATGATGGAGGAGGGGTGTAATTATAGTTATTTGTTGTGAGTTGCAGTTGAATTTTAAAATAGTTTGTAGATATGCGATGTCCGTTACGTTTGGTATACAAATTTCCTTGTTATAACTGAACTTATTTTCCTTATCTTCAAAGATCTTAATTGATAAAAGATTTTTGAGACTAATCGGCATTTTTCCTATGGACTTGGACAAGTTAATTTATGAACCAATTCTATACAAAGAAACCACACAGATAATATGTTATTGTGGTTGAAAGGATTATTTGAGTTGAAGCATAATTGGAACTGATAAAAGAAGAGAATAAATGGAAAGTATACATTTACTATTCTTAAAGGGGCCTATATGTTTCACAAATTCAGTTTATAGCTAACTTAAATGAAAATATCAATTACTTGTTACAAATATATATATATATATATATATATATATATATATATATATATATATATATATATATATATATATATATATATATATATATATTCTCTTAATCTTAGATTAAGGTTGATAACATATTTTGTTTTTTTATTTGTGGTAAGAAGGGAAAGCAGAGACAAAAACTCAAATCAAATTAATGTTATTCCAGTTGCTTCCTGAAATGGTGCACCATCAGACTTTTGAACATTCAAGCAAAACTCAAAGAAAATGAGCATAAATGTTATAGTATTCTTTAAGGAAAAACAAGCAAAACAATCTCTGGAAAACAAAAACAGCAAAAAAAAAAAAATAAATAAATGGTAACGTATTGTTTGTGTGTGTGTCTCTCAGTGTGTGCGTGAGAGAGAGAGAGAGAGAGAGAGCCAACTTGCATGTAGAAGTTTAGAAAGAGAGATCTTACATTCAACATACATGAAAGGTTCAAGACAACAAGCTGAGAGAGAGAGAGTGAGAGAGAGAGAGAGAGAGAGAAGAGCCAACTTGCATGTAAAAGTTCAGAAAGAGAGATCTTACATTCAACATACATGGAAGGTTCAAGACAACAAGCTAGTAGCAACCAATTCTCATATTACACCATGGTTCTTCGAAAATATATGTACTCCTAGCTCGCTGCTCACATTGAAGGTAGAAGCAAATTCCATGTACAATGGTTGACCTACCTTGCTGATTCTCCCAATTATCTATTCAACAACCAAAATGAAGAGGAAAAACAAATAAAAGACAATTAACCCTGACTCAGTCAGTGAAAAATAGTTGTATTTATGCATGATAGCTAAATAACATTTCATCAGACTCCTACCTACTACTTTTGAACTTCACCTTCACTCACTGAGATGCACCGCAATCTTGCTCGATCTCTGATGATGGCTCCTCCTCCTCCTCCTCGAAGCAGTCGATGCCATAAGCTGCATGCCCTTGCCCAAAGGCCTTAATGTGATCCTTGAGGCTTCTCTTGTGCTTGAAATCTGACCCACAAATACAATACCAGAGCTTGCCACAGTTCTTTTCATGTGTTCTCCAGTCCCCTCTCACTGCAAAGGCCTTGCCGCACTTTCGGCACATGAAGGGCTTGATCCCATGCTTCCTCTTGTAGTGTGTTTGGAGTGTCCTGAAGTCCTTCAATGGCTTTGATCTTGGATGGTCGATGTTGTTCCGGCACCCCGGAGCACAGCAGTAGCACGGTAGCCGCAGCATAGCCGTTGGCTGTATGCCTCGCAACGACTCCGGTCCCTTCCTGTATTGTGATCCATGTCCCCACATGTGCATCTGCTAACAATTATCAGAAGAACTAAGAATTAAAAAAGGGAATTGAGATGTATATAAAATTGTATTTAACTAGGAATCTTTAAAATAAAAGGTTTTGAAATATATCAATACTTCCAAGTTATTTTGTTTAGACATTGCATTTTCTAGCCTTTGCGAGTAACAAAAAGTGTATCTTGTGAAATGAACACATGTCAAAAAATTAGTAAATATCTAGCTTTAAGTAACTTCGATAGAAGAATAAATGCTTGATCTGTTATAAATATTAGGGCTAGTAAGAAAAGTGACATGTTTATATAGCATGCATTCAAATTTAGTTCTTTATTATTATTATTTTTATTATTTTGAGTTTAAGGACATACTCCTGGACTGATATCAATACCTACGAGTATCTCTAAATGAAACTTGATTAGCTAGTTTGACTATATTTGGTATGAGGCAAATAGGATTTGTTATATGTAGTGTCTCTCTCTCTCTCTCTCTATATATATATAGATAGATAGAAAGAATGATTCTACCGGGGGAATCTACAGGGTTTACTAATTACTGCTTGTAAATTGGCTTTACCAGTCAAAAACTTGAAAACAAAGATTAAAGAAGTATGGAACAATGTTCACCGCAAAGCAAGTACCTAAACACACATACACAGAGACAGAGAGAGAGAGTACCTAAACACACATACACAGGACACACACACACAGAGAGAGAGAGAGAGAGAGAAGGTGCAGGCAACTGGCAAGCAGCAGTGCTAGCTCTCATTGTTTTGGGAGAAGAGTAGGGAAAACCACATGTAATGTAAGCCTATACACATGAGGACTGGTGGTCTATGGGTCAGGGGGCTGCCAGGGATTGCTGAAGATTTTGAAGAGACTTCTCTTCTTTTTTTTTCTTTCTTTTCTTCCTTTCTTAAAAACTCCCCATCATCTGAGCACCATCCCTGAAAGAAACTGTGAAATATTTCACAGTAGTATTATATATTGCTGCTGCTGCACACCAGCAGCCAATGCAGGCAGTATCCCAATAAAAACCCCATACACGAGTACCAAAAAGTATATGGGACATTGCCTATGTCTAGTTCAATCCAATAATAAGAAGATGCAGCTACCTTGAACTGCTACTAATCTTCTGCTAACTTGATCATATCTATGTATCCACTCTATGTTATATTTATTTATTAAATATTTGAATAAGAAACCTTTACCATGCAAAAGGAACAAAACAATAATCCAATTAAATATATAAAAATGGCCACTGGGTTCTCTTTATTGAACCCTGAATTGGTCATGTGCTCTTTTACCTTGGAAAATCATACAGTTATACCTCATAGGGAAAGATTTAACTGAAATATATATATTTATGTTAAATAAATATCTTGAATCGGATCTTGAGCATATATATTACCCCCAAACTCTGGATTGATTAAATAATTATCAAGACAACAAAAAAAAAAAAAAAAAAAGGAGACAGAAGAGAGGATGAAATTCAAAGAGAGTCAAATTAATTGATTAGAAAGTTGTAATTAATTAACTAACCTGCATGTTGTTGTATCTGTTGAAGGTCTTGCAGCAGACAGGGCAAGAAAACTGGGTTGGACCAATGAGGATCTGAGAAGGGGTAGGGATCCAGTACTGGCCCTTGTTGAGCCTCCCTACTATACCACTAGTTTTAGAGCACCCCAGAGGAACAATACCAATTTCAACACCTTCTTTGTCTTCTTCTTGATCTCCTCCATTGACACTGTGATCTTCTTGATCTTGAGTGGTGGTGGAAGAAGAAGCTGCAACTGCAGAGACTCTTGAGATGAGATCATGAGCTGCTCCACTACTACTCGGGTTTGGGAGTCCAATGCGGAGAGCAACTGTTACTGCCTCCACACCATCATCATCGTCATCATCATGACCATGATCACCACATAACAAGCCTTTGCTCTTTTCAAGGTCATGATCTCTTGATGAGTTACTGTTGTTGGCTTCTTGAATATTACCCTTTTGGTTGTGCCTTGGTGGGCTTAAGCAACTAAGGAGAGGGAGAGCTTCTCTTAGAGGAGGAGATGCTGGTGCGGACTGAAAGTGATGAGAATTGTTGATTGTGCAGTTGCAGTGGTAGTTGTAGTAGGAAGGAATGGCAAGAGGAGGTGGAGGGTTGGAGTGGAAATTAGGGTAGTAATTGAAGAGATCCTTGAAGAAGTTGGTGTAAGGGTTTCCCATGGTTTGAGATATAAGAGAGAGAGAGAGAGAGAGAGAGAGAGGGAGAGGATGATCTCCCAACTATTGAGAGAGAGAGAGAGAGTGAGAGAGAGAGAGAGAGAGAGAGGGGGGGATGATCTCCCAACTATGGAGAGAGAGAGAGAGAGAGAGAGAGAGAGAGAGGGGATGATCTCCCAACTATGGAGAGAGAGAGAGAGAGAGAGAGAGAGAGGATGATGATCTCCAAACTATTAAGAACACAAAGGGCGCACAAAAGTGCAAAGAAAAGTGAGTAAATTATTCACTAAAAATTGAAGGAAGAGGGTAAGGGGGGAGAGAGAAGGGAAAGTTGCAGAAGGGAACAAAAGAGGGGAGGATGGAAGGAAGATAGAGATCCCTTGAGTTGAGACTCGAATAAATACAGAGGAGAGAGGTGGCAAGAAGCAAGCAAATTAATTGACACCCACACCAACCAAAACTGCGGAATGTTGAAGGAAAGCTTAGAAAAGAAAATTTCAACTGCAAAGACAAGGTCAGTGACTAGCTAGGGTTTCATGGAGTCTCCCACCCAAAGTATAAAGTTGAGAATGAAAGTGTGCTTTTTCTAATGAATTTACATAGTTACATTAATTTAAATATATCTGTGTGTGCGCGTGAGTGACAGAGAGAGAGAGAGAGATAGTTTGTTTGTTTCGTTTATTTGAGTGGTTAGACGTACAGCTCACAGCTATTTGAGTTGCTTTTCGACCTGACTGCTCCTCTCGTATGCATGGGAGATCATCTACGTCGGCACTGTTCCTACCATCACCAGTTTTTTGGTGGATTCGGCTATTTCACTTCACCTCCTTCAGGCTTCAACTACCTAACTAGTTTGATTTCATTCATAGCCAAAAACCAAAGTTATGACCAGTACTCGCCTGTTCAGTTGTTCTTTATGCCCAATTAAGCTTAATTAAAATTGATTAGTTCAATTATTAGCCAATGTTGAATAATCATGAGAAATGTATCTAATTATCAACATCTAGTTAAATATTTTTGTAATACTTTAGTATTAACTGGGAAAGTAAATTATTCTAGTGGTGCACGGATTCCAATCACAACCATGTCTCAAAGTTTTCTTCGTTTATCCTCGACCTGAATTGTACACTTCTAAGTATAGGAGATCGATAAGTAGTACTCGAACAGTAAATTTAAGATCGTTCTCTCAAGAATCTTTGTGATTATGTACTAACACTAAGAAAAATATGGTTACGAAAATATTATAATTGGTTGAAAACTAATTAAAGAGTTGTATTTACTAGATGGGTTAACGCTCCCATATATTGAATCACTGGATATGTTAATATTTATTTTATCTCAGTTATATAGATCATATGGTCTTGTACAACCAGAAAATAAATTATTGAAGTACAAAACCAAATAAAGTTATATTTTGATAATTGGTTGATTTTCCCTCATTTATTTCTATATTAATTTTTGAGATAAATCTAAGCATGATATATGTATAACAAAAATAACCATCCAAAGTATAAGTATACACCATACCTAAATAGTCTATAGTATCTCAAAAAATAAGCAGCGAATATATCGTCAAAATATAAACCATCAAAATCTCAAAATCATATTTGGCGTCTAACAAGATAATAGGGAACCAAAAATAAAAATTATATAAAACAATTAAGCATAAAAGAATAAAAACTCATACCAGTTCATTATCTTAGATTTGTTACCTCATCCATACCAATAAAGAAATTTAGCCACTTATACTCTTCAAAGCCATCAAATAATTGAAAAGATATTCTATTTATCAATAAATATGAAAAAGTATGAAAACTAAATTCTCAAAAATCTCTCCTTTAATTTTTAAAAATAATCTCTATTCTTCCCAAAATTCTAGAGTACATTTAATATTTATAGCCTCTTAAAAACCTAATACAAAAAAATTATTTACAAGGACATTCTTTTCTCCTTAAAATATTCATATCCGTGCAAATTGCCGATTGGCTATCGACAATAACTTCTTTGACAGCGGCTCTCAGTTGCATTATAGTCTTCAATTCTTAGCTTGCTATCAACAGCCCTTCCAGGTGACTGTCAACAGCCAAACTTGTAAATTCAATTTCTAAATTGATATGCACACGGATTCACTTCTCGTTTGATTTTCTTCCATTTAGAACCTTGTAAAAAGATTATAAAGAAGTAGAAAAAACAATAAAGTGGAAAGTTGGTTCAATAAAAATAATTTATCATTAACTTCTCATACTAATTAACAAAATTGGATAATAAGTGCATAAAATAAATAGGAAATATTACACTTTTCATTCGTAATCCTAGTCCTTAGCAAACTAAGTAAGATGAAAAATATTCTAAAAATAAATTCTATGAAAAAAAATCCTAACTCACTTTCATAAAAATCATGTGTTGAGATTTGTGCGCAACTATTAGATAGTAAATAATAGAGAAGAGAAAGAGAGAAATCAACACAGAGATTTTACGTGGTTCGGCAATATACCTACATGCATGGGGCGGCGGCTCAATTTCCACTATATGAAAAATAGGGTTACAATACATATATATGCAAACCCTAATGATGTACAAACAGAATTATAATATTACCCTTGTACCGTACCGCAGGAGGCACCCCTCAACCTATACGCGACTATCCACTAGACCGATTGTTTCTCCGCTTCGGGTGCCTTACCGGCCCCCTCCGCTATGAAACAACCTTGCCTTCTTCCAAGATTAAGAGCCAACTCCAACAATCTCCACCTTGGCGATTAATCTGCCCCTTAGACAACTTGAGCTCCACCTCAAAAATAACATAGGTTGGGGAATATCTCATCTTTAGCACCTAGAAACATTAATCAAGTCCAAGCAATGCTTGAACATGTCCACTGTGATTGGCTTTGTCAACATGTCTGTTGTATTCTCTGATGTATGCACCTTCTTAAGTAACAGTTCTTCTGATGTAACCAATTCCCTTATATTGTGAAATCTAACATCAATATGTTTAGTTCTTGCATGATAAATCTGATTCTTTGCTAAGAAGATGACACTCTGACTATCACAATATAACTTTACACCATCTTCCTTGATCCCAAGCTCCTTGACAAGCCCTCTCAACCATAATGCTTCTTTGGCTGCGCAGTTGCCGCTATGTACTCTACTTTGTTGTGAATAATATCACAAGTGACTGCACCAATGATCTCCAACATATGGGCCCCCCTGCGAGTGTGAAAACATAATCTGTATGCGATCTCCTATCATCCAAGCCACCTGCATAATCTGCATCTACATATCTGTGAACTGAAACATTATCATGCTGCCTCTTAAACAATATCTCACACTTTATTGTATCTCTCAAGTACCTGAAAATCCACTTCATAACATTCCAATGCTCTTTGTCAGGATTTGCCATGTATTTGCTTACCACACTAACTGCATGTGCTAAATCTGGTCTAGTACACACCATTGCATACATCAAACAACCCACTGCACTAGCATAAGACACCTTTGACATCTCTACAATTTCTTCTTCAATATTTGGGCACTGATTAGTAAACAATCCAAAGTAATTTTCCAATGGTGTACTCACTGGTTTCCAACTGACATGTTGAATCTCTTTAACACTTTTTTCCGATAGTTTTTCTGAGACATCCATAATTTTCTGGCCTTTCTATCTCTGCTGATCCCCTTACCAAGAATCTTCTTAGCCGATCCCAAGTTTTTCATATCAAACTTACTGCTCAACAAAGACTTCAATCTGTCTATCGCATTCATGATCTTAGAAGTAATGAGCATGTCATCCACATACAACAACAAGAAAATATGAAAATCATTCTCAAGACTTCTGTAGTAAACATAACAATCATACTCACAGTGATTGTAGCCAATTTGAATCATGTAGGAGTCAAACTTCTTGTACCATTGCCATGGAGACTGCTTAAACCCATACAATGACTGCTTCAGTTTACACACAAGGTTCTCTGTTCCTGATTCCAAACCATTCTAGCTGCTCCATGTAAATTTGCTCCTCCAAATCACCATAAAAGAAAGCAGTCTTCACATCCAGCTGCTCTAGCTCCATATCAAAATTAATCACTATTGCCAATATAATCCTGATGGAAGTGTGTCTGACAACCAGAGAGAAAATCTCATCATAATCAACTCCTTTCCTCTTTGAGTAACCCTTAACTACCAATCAAACTTTGTATCTTTCCTCATCTTTCTCTGGCGTTGCTTCTTTCTTTCTATAAACCCACTTACACCCTATCGGTCTCTTCGCCTCTGGAAGCTCCACCAAATTTCAAGTATCATTCTTATGCAATGACTCAATTTCTACCATCATAACCTCCATCCATTTACTTTTCTCCTGATTACCAACTGCAACTTGAAAAGTTGTAGGATCGCTATTGCTGATAATAAGTATATAAGAAACTAAATCCTCAAATCCATACCTCGTCAGTGGCTTGATAGTGCGGCATGATCTATCTATGGCTATATTGTGATGTTTCTCTTCTTCTGAATCAGAATTGTTTGCTCCCTGAATATTAATCTCTTTGTCAACATTGTCTAGCTCCACCTGCACCACTTGACTCTTGCTATTGCCCTTGCCTGAACTGATTTTCTCTTCATCTGAAAAAACTTTAAGCATGAATACTTCATCAAAAACTGCATCCCTACTATCACCATCGTGTTTGTTTCTGAATACCAAAACTTCTACCTCTTTACACCTTTCATATAGCCTAGAAAGATGCACTTTCTTGATTTTGGATCAAGCTTGGATCTCTGATCACTAGATACATGCACATAAGCATGACACCTAGATACTCTCAATTCAGAGTAATCAACTTATTTACTTATCCAAACTTCCTCTGCAACCTTTCCATCTAATGCTGCCCGTGGTGATCTGTTTATAACATAACAAGCCATATTTACTGCTTCTGCCCAAAAAATCTTTGGAAGCCTTTCATTAAGCCGCAAAAATCTGGCCCGTTATGCAGTTGTTTTGTTCATTCTCTCCGCTACACCATTCTGTTGCAGTGTCTTGCGAACTATATAATACCACTGAGTACCATGCTCCTCACAGAATTTCAGAAACTGTGAATCTGTGTACTCTGTACTGTTGTCTGTCCTAAGATACTTAACCTTCCTGCCCGTCTGATTCTTTACCTCTACTTTCCACAATTTGAACTTGGAAAAAACTTTAGACTTGTGGTTCATGAAATACACCCAGATTTTTCTAGAAAAGTTGTCAATAAAAATAATGAAATACTAAGATCTACCTCTTGATGGCTCCCTCATTGGTCCCCAAACATCAGAATGCATATAATTAAGAATGCCCTCTGTCTTATGCTTACTCGTCTTGAATTGTACTCTAGATTGCTTTCCAAGTACATAAAACTTGCAGAAATTCAGTTTGAATGATTTGACTCCCTTTAGCAAATTTCTCTTGTGGAGCTCAATCATAACACGCTCTCTTATATGCCCCAGTCGTATATGCTATAAGAGCGTATCATCTGACTCTGATTCTACAGTAGCAACTCCACCTACAACTGTACTCCTCAATAGTTTATAAATATTGCCTACTAACTTCTGACTATTCATTACTACCATAGCCCCTTTATTCACTATCAAGACTCCAAAGTTTGACTTATAAGAGTATCCATTGATGTCTAAAGTACCCAAAGAGATAAGCTTCTTTCTCAACTCAGGTACATGCCTAACATAACCCAAAGTCCTCACCACACCATCGAACATTTTAATTTTAATTGACTCCATTCCAATGACCTTACATGATGCATCATTACCCATTAGAACAGATCCAAAATTACCTGATTGATATGAATCGAACCAATCCCGGTGCGCACACATGTGATATGAACATGCTGAATCCAGTACCCAAGAGTCATATAATCTATCAGAGTTACCTGTTGAGCCTGATAACAAGCCGCCATCTCTAGAATCCGTATCTCCTTCTGCAACACTAGCCGAGTTTGAGGACCCATCACCTTTCTTTTCATCATCCTGCTTCCTATTTGGACAGTCCCTCTTAAAGTGGTCCATCTGATTGCACTTGTAGTACTTTACATTTTTCTTATTCTTATTCCTGAACTTCGATCTCGAATTTCCATTATTAGAACCACCTCTATCAATCTTTCTCCCACGATTCTGGTTGCCCTTCGCGATCAACCCTTCACCATGAGAACTTTCACCAGTATTCAGTTTTCACTGGTTGTAGGCCAGCAAGGCTAATGCGACATCCTCCAATTCGAGGGTTTTTTCTCCACGTTAATATGGTCACCAACTGATCTTACCTCAATTATATAAATCACGTGGTCTTATACAACTGGAAAATAAATCAATGAGATAAAAAAACAAATAAAATTATAATTTTGATAATTGGTTGATTTTCCCTCGTTTATTCCTATATAAATTTTTGAGATAAACCTAAGCATGAAATGTAAACAACAAAAATAATCGTTCAAAGTAAAAGCATACACCATGCATAAATAGTTTATGGTATATCAAATACTAAGCAATTATTATATTGTTAAATTATAAATCAACAAAGTCTCAAAATCATATTTGGTGGCTAACAAAATAATAGAGAACCAAAAATTAAGAAATTATATAATACAACTAAGTAGAAAAGAGCAAAAAGTATACCGTTCATCATCTAGGGTTTGTTATCTCATCCATGCTAATGAATAAATTTAGCCACTCATACTCTTCATAGCCAACAAATAATAAAAAATATTCTCTTATTAATAAATATGAAAAAGTATAAAAAGTGAACTCTCAAAAATCTCTCATTTAATTTAAAAATAATCTTTGATCCTCTCTCAAGTTTCTCAAGTTCATTGAGTACTTATATAGCCTCTCAAAACCCTATACAAGAGTTTTATTTATAAGGAAATTATTTTCTCTTTAAAATCTTCATATATGTACAAATTGCTGACTAGCTGTCGACAGCGGCTTTAATAGTGGCTCTCAGGTGCATCAAAGTCTTAAATTTTTGGCTTGTTGTCGACTCTTCCAAGTGACTATTGATAGCCAAACCTAGAAATTCAATTTTTGGACTGAGCACACGGATACGCTTCTTGCTTGATTTCCTTTCATTTAGAACCCTGTAAAAGATTATAAAATACTAGAAAAATATTAAAGTGGAAATTTAAATCAATAAATATAATTTCTCATATTAATACATAAAATTATATTACGAGTGCATAAAATAGATAGAAAATATAAACTTTCTCAATCTCTTGGGGGAAATTCTAGATGTGCACCATACTTGATTTAGTAAGCACCATTTAACTTTTAAAAATGCTCATTTTTCTTACTTAGCACCACTCATCTTTCCATTTTAACCCCATTTATTTTCTCATAAATGTCTTCCTCTCCAAATTTCTCTTTCTAGTGAGCACCAACCCTAATTTATTGCGTTCTCCCCTCGTTGTTCGGCCAGCCGTCCTGAACCCCTTCGCCATTCCGCCTGCAGACTTCACTGACCGTGGGAGAAAAACATTTTCTGATAGGTTAGAGAAGGAAGAAGAGGGGTTATGGTGCTCACTAGGAAAAGAGTGAAGGTCGTTTTTGTCCAAAAAATAAATGACAAACTTGTAAATATTTTAAAGTTAGGCCATGGTGCTCACTAAGTCAAGTGTGGTGTGCATTTAGAATTTCCCATCTCTTAGAAGTTTTCTTTACTTCGCACGCTCAACTGCAAGATTGGCCAAAACCAATTTGGACATTTGAAGGAGTCCTTTATTGCTTTACATATCCAAGTCCTAGGAGTTTGATTGGTTAATGAATTTGAAAAAAACGAATTTGAAAAATAGTGAATATTGCTCACTAATTTTTTTTTTCTTTCTTCTCTTTATTTTGTGGAAATGATACAAGAATTTAATGATGAAATCCTTTTCTTTTCCTTGATTTCCATGCTTAGTTTCATGGAGAAGGGGTCGTGAAAAATAAGTATGTGTTAAATATTATTAAAAAAGTTTTCTTTTTCCTCTATTTATTAAAAAAAAATAAAAAAATGTAGCTTAATTCTCTTCTTTTAACATAAAAAAAAAGCATTAATAAATTCTATACAAAAATACTTAATTTAAGATCAATACCATCAAAGAAAAACTCATGTTGGAGAGGACCATTGAAGAGGTAGTGAGAAAATTTTCGATTCTCCTGCTTCAAATAGCAATGGCTGTCCAAGAAACAGGTTCAAATCTCCTTTGGAAAACTATGTTACATCAATTAGAAGAGCTGCACGAAGCACATTGTTGCAAAAAATGATCATTATACTGATGTTGAAGATCTAAGTTAAAGAATAAAAACATGCAACAAATTTATTACTCAAGGGCATGATGTTCGTGCATGCTAGGACTAAGGAAGGGCAAGCATACTGCAAATGATATATAAATTTTTTCTATCATATTTATTTTGATTGGTATATTATGAATCAAAAATTGGAAAATATGTAACTGTCTTAGATGCTTTTTTAGGAAGGAAAGGTGTTTTCTATTTTGGCATTAAGGATATCTTGGAATCAAGTCTCAACTTCATGAGTTATTTATCAGGTGATAAGTAGCTTAATTCTTTTCTTTTGAAACTGTTTACTTTTCTTTTTAATGCAATGTGTTTTAATAAATTTTTATCTCTTTCTTTCTCTAAAATGCTCAATCGTGATATGCTGAATATGTTTCTGATTCGGATACGTTTTGGAAAAGATCACATTTTGATGGACATTGTAGTTCTTTATTACTTTTGTTTATCGAATAGGTAGAATATGCAAATAACTCCTTCATATATTTCTTGCAAAAACTCTTGAATAAAAGGGACAAGAAAATGACAGTTTGTAATATCTTGATATATGTCTCTTACCTTTTTGTTGAGTAATGTGCCAAATTAATCAAGAAGTTGAAAAGTCAAATTAATGAGTTAGTTGGCAAGTGACTAAGTTTAGAATGATCTCATGTATTCCAATGAATCTAGAATGATGTACTCATAAGTATTAATATCTCTTGTAAGTTCCAAAATGATATGAAGAAAAAAGAACCAAAAAAAAAAAAAAAATAGAGACTTGAATCAAAATATTCTTCCCAATTCTTAGCCAAATATCCAACAAATTGGTATCAGAGTCAGGTTTCACTGCCTTAGTTCATCCCCTAAAATCAAAATTGAGTGCTTTTTCAACTACACAAGATGGCCAATCATACTAGTGATGGTCCTCCAATTCCCATATTTTCTGGTGAGCACTACGACCATTGGTACGTGAAAATGAGAACAATTTTCAGATCACAAGAGTTGTGGGAGTATGTAGAGAATGGCTACAGAGAATTGAAAAGTGAAGAAGGTCTCACCAACCAAGAGCTAAAGGCACTCAAGGAGCATAGGAAGAAGGATGCAAAAGCTCTTTCGTATATCCAGAAAGATGTAAGTCCGGATATCTTTTCAAGAATCATGGGAGCTGATCAAGCCAAGGAAGCATGGGAGATTCTACAAAAGGAGTTCCAAGGAAATCTCAAGGTAAAGAATATTACTCTCCAAACTCTTAGAAGAGATCTTGAAAATTTAAAGATGAGTGATGCTGAAAGTATTCAAAATTACTACACAAAAATCACCAAAATTGTAAATGAAATAAGACCTTTGGCGAAGAAATTAGTGATGGCAGAATTGTTGAGAAGATTCTTGTCAGTTTGCCCCCAAAATTTGATCTAATGGTATACATAATTGAGGAGACAAAAGATATTTCCTCAATGAGTGTTCAAGAGTTGATGGGATCCTTGAAGGCTCATGAGAGAAGAATGGCTAGACATGCTGAAAAACCCGTTGAAAGTGCTTTCCAATCAAAGTTGAATTTCAGCCCCAAGACCAATGAAGGAGAGCCGTCTTGTAGCCACCAAAGAGGTGGAGACTCACAAAGAAGTAGTAAATACATCCGTGGAAGAGGTAGAGGCAGAAATTCAAGAGGAAGAGGAAGAAACAACTTTCAAAGAGCCTTCAATGCTGAAAATTCACAGCCTTGCAGCTATTGAATCATCTTGAGAAAGATTGTTGGCACAAAGATAAACCAAAGTGCCACTATTGCAAGAGATTTGGTCATATTGAGAAGGATTGTAGATTCAAGACCAATCAACAAGCACAATTTTCAGAAGAGAGGTAAGGTGAAGGAAATTTATTCTATGCTTGTCACATGGCCACCGAAATCAAGAATGATATGTGGTATCTTGACAGTGGCTGTAGCAATCATATGACAAGAGATAAATCCATTTTTGTTGACTTCGATGAATCTGTAAAGACTGAAGTGAAGATGGAAAATGGTGTCATAGCTCAAGCACAAGGATTGGGAACTATTGGAGTCCGAACCAAGCAAGGTACGAAGTTCATTCGTGATGTTTTATTTGTTCCTGATTTGGACCAAAATTTATTGAATCTTGGATAGCTTCTTGAGCATAACTATGCACTTAATTTTGATGATTACGAGTGTTGCATCTATGACAAAAAGGGTAGTGGACAGCTCATTATGAAAATCCAAATGCAAGCCAACCGAAGTTTTCCAATCAACTTCAACTATAGTAGAAATCATGCCTTGAAAGCACATGTTAATGAAGATTTATGGTTGTAGCACAAGAGGCTTGGCCATTTGAATTTTCATAGCCTCAAAGTGCTTCAATAAAAGGGGATGGCGTATGGTTTACCAAGGATTGTTGAAAAACATGAAGTTTGTGAAGGATGTGCACTTGAAAAACAACACCGGCAACCATTTCCTAAAGGAGTTGCATGGCGAGCCAAGAAAATTTTGGAGCTAGTTCATACGGATGTTTGTGGTCCTATGAGAACAATTTCTCATGGAGGTAACAAATATTTCATCCTTTTCATTGATGATTTTTCAAGAATGACTTGGGTTTATTTCATGAAAGAAAAATCCGAAGTGTTTTCAATTTTTAAAAAGTTTAAAAGCCTTGTTGAAAAACAAAGTGGCCATTACATCAAGACGTTGAGGAGTGATCGTGGCAAGGAGTATACCTCAAATGCATTCCAAGAATTTTGTGAAGATGAAGGCTTGGAAAGGCAGCTAACTATTGGCTACACACCACAACAAAATGGAGTCTCAGAAAGAAAGAATCAAATCGTGATGGAGATGGCGAAATCTATCGTGATGGAGATGGCGAAATCTATGCTACATGACAAAGGTTTGCCAAAAGAATTTTGGGCTGAAACTGTTTATACAGCTGTATATTTGCTCAATAGAAGTTCTACAAAGACCGTATGGAATCAAACTCCAATTGAAGAATGGAGTGGAAGGAAACCCTCGGTGAAACACTTGAAAGTTTTTGGAAGCATTTGCTATGCTCAAATTCCAAAAGAAAAGAGGTATAAGCTTGATGAAGTAAGTGAAAGATGTATTTTTGTTGGTTATAGCTCCAAGTCTAAAGGTTATAGATTGTTTAATTTGAAGACTAACAAAATTATTATTAGTCGAGATGTTTTGTTTGATGAAAATGCTGCTTGGAATTGGGATGAGAAAAAGATTATAAATCAAGGTGTTTGGCATCATGAAGAAGAAGAAATTTCAGCAAATGAAGAACGAAGGAATGATGATTCAATTCCAACAAGTAGTCCACCTTCATCTCCAAGTTCAAGCTCAAGTTCTCCAAACTCAACTCCAAAGAAAATGAGGAGTTTGAGTGATGTGTATGCAAGATGTAAGTTTTGCATTCTTGAATCAGAAAATTTTGAAGAAGCATATGGAGAAAAAGATTGGAGGAAGGCAATGGAAGAGGAGATTCATGCAATTGAGAAGAACAATACTTGGAAACTAGTTGAGAAGCCTCAAGACAAGGAGATCATTGGTGTCAAGTGGATTTATAAAGTCAAGCTGAATCCGGATGGCTCAATCCAAAAGAAGAAGGCAAGACTTGTTGCTAAGGGTTATTCACAACAGCCCGGAATTGACTACAATGAAACCTTTGCACCTGTTGCAAGATTTGATACAATTAGAGCTCTCATTGCCATGGCAGCCCAAAAAGGTTGGAATCTCTACCAACTTGATGTCAAATCTGCATTTTTGAATGGAGAATTGAAGGAAGAGGTGTATGTTCAACAACCTCAAGGCTTTGTCAAAGAAGGAGAAGAAGACAAAGTGTACAAGTTGAGGAAAGCATTGTATGGGTTGAAACAAGCTCCAAGGGCTTGGTATAGCCAAATTGATTCTTATTTCATGGAGCAAGGATTCAAGAAGAGTAAAAGTGAGCCAACCTTGTACGTGAAGATTCAAGGTAACTCAAACATTCTCATTGTTGCTTTATATGTTGATGATTTGCTTTACACCGGTAACAATTAGAAGTTGATTGCTGATTTTAAGAAAGACATTATGAAAAGATATGAAATGAATGACATGAGACTTCTACATCATTTTCTTGGCATGGAGATTTATCAATATAATGATGGAGTCTTTATTTGTCAAAAGAAATATGCTGAAAATATTCTTGCGAAGTTTGGCATGGCTAATTGCAAGCCCATGGCCACACCGCTTGTGGTAAGTGATAAACTTGTTAAAGAAGATGGTGAAAAGAAAGTTGATTCTACTTTGTATAGAAGCTTGGTGGGAAATTTGCTTTATCTAACAGCCACAAGGCCGGATATCATGTTTGCTTCAAGTTTATTGTCTAGATTTATGAGCAATCCTAGTCAACTACATCTTAGAACAGCCAAGAGAGTGTTAAGATACATCAAGGGGACACTCAACTATGGCATCAAATTCAACAAAGGAGTTACTACAAAATTGCATGGTTATTGTGATAGTGATTGGGGTGGATGTATTGGTGATATGAAGAGCATCTCAGGCTATTGTTTTTCACTTGGTTCTGGAGTATTTTCTTGGGCATCAAAGAAGCAACAAAGTGTGGCACAGTCATCCGCTGAAGCTGAATATGTATATGCAAGTTTGGCGACATCACAAGTCCTTTGGCTTAGAAGAATTCTTGAAGATATTGGAGAGAAGCAAAAGGAAGTTACGGTGATGTTTTGTGACAACAAATCAGCAATTGACATTGCCAAAATCCAGTATATCATAGCAGAACTCGCCACATTGCTATCAAACACCATTTCATTCGAGATGCAATTGACGATGGTGAAGTTGAGTTAAAATTTTGCAAGAGTGAAGACCAAGTTGCAGACATCTTTACTAAGGCATTTCCAAAGAATAAATTCAACCATTTTCGAGAAAGGCTTGGAGTTCAAGAACAGCACATTATGGGGGGAATATGTTGAATAATGTGCCAAATTAATCAAGAAATTGGAAAGTCAAATTAATGAGTTAGTTGGCAAGTGACTAAGTCTAGAATGATCTCATGTATTCCAATGAATTTAGAATGATGTACTCATAAGTATTAATATCTCTTGTAAGTTCCAAAATGATATGAAGAAAAAAGAACAAAAAAAATAGAGACTTGAATCAAAATATTCTTCCCAATTCGTGGCCAAATATCCAACACTTTTGAACCTTTGATTTTTTGCACATCCATGGTCCATGAGCTTCTTTGTTCAATGGACTGGTTCCAATATTTCCTCTATTGAATTCTATTATTTTTTTTTCATACATTTTTCTTTTCAAAACTAAAATAATTAATTATTCTGAACTTGCGTATCGATCAGGCGACTAACTTCGGATTGTGAATTGAGAATAAGTGATGCTAGTTAGACAGATCTAAAATATATCAAACTCTGATATCAATCCTGGACTCATATTGACTTTTGCATTGTATCCATTTCTCATGCAGGGCTTTGGCTTAGCTTCTGGAGCAAATGAGTTCAAAGCAAATGAATGACTAGGCTGAATTATTAGCTAAATAAGAGAACTTGCTTAAGTTTGACAAAGTATTTTAGCACATACTTAATGCATAATGTCAAATAAGAGGCAAAAAAAATTTTAAGCTTTTATTTAGAAATTTTGCATAGCATGACAAGCAAGTGAGATAGAGGAATGGGAGGGAGCCTTGATACGAGAAGCTACAGTAGAATTATTCTCCCATTCTATACAATAATATAACTAATGAAAGTAAAAAAGAAAAGAGGTTTCATGACTTTTATCCCTTAGTTAAAACCACCTAAAAGTGACGGCTTCATGTGCACCAATCTAAAAACCTACTAATGGTTAGAAAAGTAATAACGGTAAGAGACAAAATTTTATTGAAAGTTTCTACTCCAACACACACACACACACATATATATAGGGAAATTCTATTTGCACCTGGCATTTTATTCTTGATGCACGATTTTGAAACTTATAAATAATTACAAATTTGCTATTATTTTTTTAGACTAAATTACCCTTATAAATTCCAAACTAAAACTTCTTAAAATTTGGAATTACGACTCATAGTCTTCCTCCTATATTTTCTCTCTAAAACCCTAAATAATTTTATTTTGGTATTTAATAAAAACACATCTCATATAAAATCATCAATTTAATTTCATGATCCCTAAAATTTTTTTACATTAGCTTTCCTGAAAAGATTAGAAGAATTTTAAATATTTTGATTTCACCGTGACAAGTGAAATTTGGATTTGAAATTTTAGTTTGAGTTTTCTTATGCAAATAAAAAATTCCAATATGCAATTGGTGTTAGAAAATAAATCTAAGATACGATTAAATTTTTTTTAGGTTTTATGCATATTTGTTTGAAATTTATTGTTAATTAGATTTTTTTATGGGGAGACTTCGCTTGTTGGTCGGGTAATAATACCCGACCAGCACGTTTCTTAGTCGGGTATTAATACCCGATCAAAATATCCGACTAAAAAAAAAAGGATAAAAATGAGATCGGACGGGTGAGCAGTTAGAGAAAAGTAGGATGGGTATTTTTGGAAAAACATTTAAACGTAGAGAGTAAAATGATAGTATTTCAAAATAGGAGTTTGGTTTAAAGAGTATCTAGGGTGCCAAGAGTAAAATACCGTGCGCAAATAGAATTTTCCATATATATATATATAAATATATATATATATATATATATATATATATATATATATATATATAATTTTATTATTATTATTATTATTATAAATG
The DNA here is from genome assembly GCA_036321105.1 of Dracaena cambodiana. NCBI lineage: Eukaryota > Viridiplantae > Streptophyta > Magnoliopsida > Asparagales > Asparagaceae > Dracaena > Dracaena cambodiana. The sequence goes on along the minus strand of JAYEPQ010000008.1, from coordinate 20,862,330 downwards.
AGTCACCAACTCCGTTAACTTACGTGAGGTTAACGACAAAAAAAATAGTGATTCCATTATGTTTTTCTAAAATTTTCTAGTTTTATAAACTCCCTCTCCATACTTTCTTGATGATCAAATATCATAGATTTTGGACTTTAGTTGTCTTTTCATCATTTGGATATAAGATATATCTATTTGATAAATGGCCAAATCAAAATTGTAAGCCATAAAATCAGGTAAGATTGAGTCTGAGGGGATTGAGATCATAATATAAAATAAAAAAAATTGAATCACTATTTGTTTTGCCAACAATTCATATAACTTACGTAAGGTTGTCAATCATTTCCATTATTTTCTATACATAAGTGTGTATATGTATACATATATACACACATATATACATATATATACAAACAATACACACACACACACATATCTATACATATGTATACAAATCTATACAAACACACACACACACATATAAAGAATAATGGAAATGAGCTGACAGTTCACGCAAATTATCTGAGTTATGATTCATTTTCGCTATCTCCAAAAAAATTTTAAAAGTTTTTCTCATGGATTATGATCTCAACCCCTAGGGTTTATTCATACCCAATTTCTTGGGTTTTAGTTTTGATTTGGTTCTCTATCAATTTGACACAAAATTAACGATTTTCAAGTAATAGATCTTTTCATATCCACTTGATGAAAAGTAAATAAACTCTAAAATTTATGAAATTTGATATGAAAGAAGTTAAGAATGTAGAAATACTAATTCTAGAAAAAATTTAAAGAAAAATAATTGGATTACTATATTTTGCAACTAACTAAAGTAACCTTTCCTGAGCTAGCGGCTCACCTATAGTACACACACACATTATATACATATGTATGTATGTATGTATATATGTATATATATATATATATATATATATATATATATATATATATATACACACACACATACACACACACACACACACACACACACACATATATATATATATATATATATATATATATATATATATATATATACATATGTGTGTGTGTGTATATATATATTCTTTTATTGTTGTACTTTCTTGGTCGTTCTAATAATCCTGGTTTCACATGTCCAGACACTAATTTATAGGTTATTAAGGAAGAGGATCCACCACAATTGGAACTATATTTCAAAGAGTTAGCAGATACTTAATAGGTATTTCCGCTGTAAGACTCTTATTAGAGAATCATCATTTAATTATTTTTTTATTTTAGTGAACTAGACAATATCATCCACTTCAGTTCATTGTTTTTCAAACCAAAAGTCTGAAATTATAATAAGTATTATTATCTTTTGGATCTGCTCATATCCTTTAATTTGATTGTTATTTTGTTAGAATAAATTATTTTTGCATTTTCATATTATTCATTCTGTGGATATGTATATATTATCTTATGGTAGTAGCATTCATTTTATTAATAGTATTTTAGGTTTGGCATATTAATTTATGATTCGTTGCCAAATACTATCCGTATCTTGGGATGTAGGGCGTTATAATAAATTAATTAGTTAATTTGCCTTGGACATCTCTAATGTTTACTTTATTTGAGAAGTAAATATTTACCCTTTAAATGGGTATTAAATAGGTAAAAGCGTCATTTTTTAGTACTTACAATTTTAATGAAATTATATTTGAAAAGTATATTTTAAAAATATGGTATTTTCCTTGTCATAAAAATTACTGGCGCGGACATGGGGCAGATGTCTTTTGCACACAACTTTTTAACAAACCAAAAAAAAGACTTGTGAATAAAAATGAACCACTAGAGTTATCAGCTGGAATCTAAATTAAATGATGTAGAAGGTCTTTCAATCTTCGACAAATTCTCCCCTTTCTCACCCTTATCTCTTGATTCTTTACTATCATTAACTTTCATTTTTTAATATAGTCAGTTTCATTAATGGTTTGAACCATTAATTAGTTCTTGGATATGATAAATTGGATTTATGAGTGGATAGTGCACATCATATCTTTGATTTCTTTCTTTCTTTCTTTTTTTTTTTTCTTTTTTTTTTTTTTTTTTTTTTTTTTTCTGTTTTTTGCTTTCTCAATTCTGTTCATGAAAATGAGGCAATGAGTTGGCAGTAAGAAGAGTTTTTTTTCCCTTATTTTTCATACTTTGTTTCGTGGAAAGGGGCCATAGAAAAACAGTATAAATAATTTAGGATAATTATTGACTCTCCTCTAAAATATTATTAAAAAAGAATAGACTCTCTCTCTCTCTAACATATTACAACAAATAATAAAAGAAGGTCCAAATGTGTAAATAGTCCCCATCACCAAAAACTGTTAGTTTCACTGTCATGACCACGACATGTTTATATAGATTGAGTTTACGGAATTCCATCGCCATGTCATAGCCAATATATGTCAAATAAGAAAAAGAAAGAAACCAGTAAAGAGCGGAACAGTGTCCCAACAAAATGGCACAAATTTCATGTAGTACCAAATCCAACTCCATATTAGTGGTTTCCAAGGATGAAATCCTTGAAACAAACCCTTGATTATATTGATTTTGCCTCCTCTTGTTGCGAAAAGCGCGCATCTCACCCACACAAATAGGCACCCAGAATTATACCACACAATAATAAATTAAATACCAAATATGAACTAATTGTAGAAAATAAAGAAACTAATGTAAATAAAAAAAGACACAAAATTTAACGAGCTTCGAAAAATGTTACCTATATTCTCAGGCGCCAACGATCAATCTACTATCACTAAGTTTCAAATTACAATGACCAATGACAAAATGGAAACCCCCCCCCCCCCCCCCCCCAAAAAAAAAAAGGGAGAATTTTTCCAAACCCCAAAAATCCCAAAATTACAACTTGGAATTTTTTCAAATTGTAAAACTTCCCAAAATAAAAATTGTTTTCTCAAAACAGTTTTTATAAAACAAAAAAAAAAGCTAATTATTTTTTGGAATGCTTAAAACCAAAACCTAGGGCCCATGGGTGGAGTCTCCTTAGTTCCCAACCGACATGGGACTATTAGAGCCACATACAAATACAACAATCTCCTCCTTAGTGAAGAAAACCTACATCGTCAGCACCTCCAAACAAAAATTTTCAAACTGGCAAAATATTGACGAAATCCAAATAATGCTTGAACTTGGTTGAAATCACCACTTTGGTCATTATGTCAGTGGGATTCTCTGCAATTCTAATCTTATGAAATAGTATCTTCTCATTTTCAATAATTTCCCGCATAAAGTGATACCTAATGTAGATATCTTTGTTTGTGCATGATAGACTTGATTCTTTACTAAGTGAATTGCATTCTGACTGTCATAATATATAGTAACATGTTTCTGAATAACCCCCAAGTCTTTAAGACACCTTTGTAACCAAATTGTCTTCTTTATTGCGTCTGTAACTACCATATACTCTACTTCTATGTAAGAGTAAAGTAGACCTGCAACTCACTAGTGTTTAAGTAAGAATAAACCCCATGGACTGCAAAATAGACCTCCAACTCACTAGTGCTTAAGTAAGAGTAAATACATAACCAGTAGTTGATCGATGTTTATCCAAATCACCTACGTAGAATCAATATATTCAACCACACATTGACTAAGAGTATCATCACACTCAAATACCAAACTAATATCTACGGTGTTCAGAAGATACCGTAGAATCCATTTCATAGCTTGCCAATGTTCTCTTCCAGAATTATGCATATACCCACTCACAAAGCTAATTTCCTGTGAAATATCAGGTCTCCTACACACCATAGCATATATTAAGCAACCAACTACATTTGAATAAAGAACTCTCAACATATACTCACGTTCCTCATCAGCGCTTGGAGATAAAACTGTACTTAATTTGAAATGAGAAACAAGTAGGATACTCATAGCTTTTGATTGTTCTGTCATGCCAAAACGCTGTAGCATGTTCTTCAGATATTATTTCCGGGACAACCAAACATTGCTCTCTTTCAATCTCTACTTATCTCCATGACAAGAATATTTTTAGTTTCACCCAAATCTTTCATTTCAAACTCTTGATTCAACTGAACTTTCAACTTTTCAATATCTCTTGGCTTTTCGAAACTATCAATATATCATCCACATACAAGAGTAGATAAATGAAAGACCCATTATGTAGCTTGTGAAAATACATACAGTAATCAAATTTGTTCTGGTGTACTTCAATCCTATCATAAACTGATCAAATCGCTTGTATCACTGCCTCGAAAATTGCTTCAATCTGTACAGTGATTTCTTAAATTTTCAAACCCAATTTTCATTTTCAGTAACCTTGAATCCTTCTGGCTGAGCCATATAGATTTCCTCTTCCAAATTACCATATAAAAATGTGGTTTTTTTTGTCAAGTTGAACTAGTTCCAAATCAAAATGTGCTGCCAAGGCTAAAAGAATCCGAATGAAAGAATGTTTAACAACTGGAGAAAATACACCATTATAATCAACTCCTTCCTTCTTAATATAGCATTCGCCACTAATCTTGCCTTGTAGCGGACATCATTCTTATTAGGAAATCGTTTTTTCTTTGCAAATACCCATTTGCACCAAATTACCTTCTTATTTTTTGATAGTTGAGCTAACTCCCAAGTTTGATTATTTTGAAAGGACTATATCTCTTCATCCATTGCTCTCTCTTACTCCTCATCTTCTGAACTTCTAACTACTTTTCTCTAGGTGGAAGTAACATCATGTACAACTGAAAGTGTATAGACTACCACTGTATCAAGGAAGCGAGCAGGTTTATTAATTTCTCCTCATAGCCCTTCATGTGCAATTGAACTTGATTGCTATGGAGTTTCTTGGGTTGAAACCTCTTTCTTTTCTTCTTCGACATCCTCCTCTGCCACTGAACTGTCGACATAAACTGGGTCAACTCTAGTTTTTTTAAACTCCACCTATTGCTGAGCACTCCATCTGCTGCTGAACGCTATTGGTCTTCTTCTTTCCAAAATTGCTAAGTGTCACTTTTTTTCAACATGGCAAGTTCATCAAAGATAGCATCTCTGCTAAAAATGATTTTCTTAGAATTTGGACACCAAAGGCGATATCCCTTCCCACCCGAGCTAATCCCCATGAACAATGCTTTTTGGCTCTCGGATCCAACTTAGACTCCTTCACATGATAATAAGCAATAGAACCAAATACATGTAAGTAATCATAATCATTAGCAGGTTTTTCAGACCATACTTCAATCGGTGTCTTGCCTTCAATCATAACTGATGGTAATCGATTAATGAGAGACACGCATAAGTCACATCTCAGCTCAAAATCTCTTAATTAACCCAGCATTAAGCAACATATACCGAATTATCTCCAGCAAAATCTAGTTCATGCATGCCCACCCCATTTTGCTATGGTGAATTTATATTGGTGAAGTGTCAAACAATATATTTATCTTGGCAAACTTTTAGAAACGGATCACTTTTTTACTCACAACCGTTGTCTGATATGAGTTTCTTTATCTTTCTGCCGTTTGAGTCTCAATCATCTATTTCCATTTAAGAAAAATTTCTAACACTTCATCTTTAATCTTAATCAAATACACTCAAATTATTCTAGAGTAATCATTAATAAAAATAACAAAGTAATGCATACCTTCCAAAGAAGGCATTTTATTATGTCCCCATACATCAAAGTGAATATATCCAAAATGCCTTTAGCATTGTGGATAGCAGTGCCAAACTTCACTCTAATCTGTTGTCAACACAATGCTCACAGAAATCCAATTTACAGTTTTTTGCACCTTTTAATAAGCCTTACTTCATCAAATTCTACAAAACTCTCATACATGCATGACCAAGTCGCATGTACTATAACATAGTTGTTTCTACATCTGCATCTTTTTAGAAACTGCAACTGCTAATTTAATAAATGTATTGTCTTGAAAGTAGTATAAGTTATTTTTTCTCGTACCTTTTATCACCTTAAGTGCGTCTGAAGTGACTCTTAGAACTCCATCTCGGATAGACACAGCGAAACATTTTGCTTTTAAGACTCCCAAAGAGAAGAGATTCTTCTTTAAATCCGGTATACACTGAACATTTGTCAAAACTCTGATTGATTCATTATGATTTTTTAAACGGATTGAACTTATTCCGGTTGTCTTGAAAGAGTTGTCGTTGCCCATAAAAACAACTCACCATCAAACTCTTCAAAATTTAAGAATCACTCCTTATAAGGACATATATGATAGTTGTATTCAGAATTTAAAATTCCCTCATCAAAATGAAAAACTGAAAGTAGACCAACCAATACAAAATTTGAGTCATCATCTTCACACTTGGTTATACATGCATCAGAATTAGCCTTGCTCTTATCTTTCTTCTTCAACTTTGGATAATATTCGTTCCAATACCCTTTCTCATCACAAAAGGCACATTCATCTTTATCAAGTCTATCTCTAATCTGCCTCTCCGATTGGACTTACAACTCTGAAATCGGCCTCTGACAATATACGTCTCTGTTGTATTATATACATGCTTTATCTGATCTTTCTTCTTGATTTCAGAATAGTACAATACAATGTATATTTCATAAAAAAGTTACCTTATCCTTACAACGAAGAAGAGTCATGACGAGGCGATCGTACTCATCAGAAAGAGAGGCTAACAATAACAAAGCCTAATCTTTATTTTTAACAATTTCATCCAAATTTAACAAATCTACTATTAATTTATTAAAAGTAGCAATGTGATCATTGATTGATATATCTTATTGGTTCTAGAAGCAAAACAATTTCTTTTTTAAATAGAGTCAGATTCTTATTGCTCTTCTTCATAAACTTATTTTTCAGCTCATTCCATACCTTACTTGCAAATGTCTCTCTCATGAAATGGTACTTTTGTTTCCTTGTGAGACAAAATTAAATAGTATCACATACTTGGCGATTGATTCATTCCCATTCTTTATTAGTCATCTTCTCTGGCTTCTCTTATTCCAGAGCAATATTTAACTCTTATTGATAAAGAATATCCAAAATCTCGCACTACCACATACCCAAAGCTGTTACGGGCATCAAACTTTTCAATTTTGAATTTTGTATTAGTCACAGTAACCTTAGCTGGTGTAGATGAAGAAGTTTCTGTCATTTTTCAATAATTTTCTTATGTCAAGTTCAAACATTCGGCTCTGATACCACTTGCTGCAAAAATCAGGTATCATACACACACAAATTAGGCACCTAGAACAATACTACACAATAACAAACGGAATACCAAATAGGAACTATTGGTAGAAAATAAAGAAACTAATATAAATAAGAGAAAATACAAAATTTAACGAGATTTAGTAAATGTTGCCTATATCCTCGGGCGTCGATGGTCAAGCCACTATCACTAAACTTCAAATTACAATGACTAATAACAAATTAGAAACTTCTCCTAAGAATAGTAGAATTTTTCCAAATTCTAAAAATTCCAAAATTACAATTTGAAATTTTTTCAAATTGGAAAACTTTTTAAAATAAAAACTTTTTTCTCAAAACAGTTTTATAAAACAAAGAAAAGCTAAGTGTTTTTTGGAATGTTTAAAATAAAAAACCGAAAATCCTTTTTATAGGGCTCATGAGTGTTGTCTATGTAGTTCCCAACTGATGTGGGACTATTAGAGCCACAAACAAATACAATACCTCTACAATCAGCAATGCAAAGTCGGCTTTCAATGCCCAAAATCCATCCCTATTTCCTTAGAACAGGCAAACATTAACCATGATATCATGGTGGTGGAACTTAAGAGGAAGACAAAACCATATTCAAATTTTAGCCATTTGGATTAATGGTATATACAAGAACTCTTGCTCACGTGGAAATTGAAGATTGCTAAGGGATTACCTCCTCTGTGTTTTTATCTCTTGAATTGTTGGTGCAAGTCGAAGAGGCCCAGCCGACATCATCTAATTCGGATGCGACAGTGATGTTGATTGATCAATGTTGGGCCCATAAGCAATTGGCTGGCTCGATCCATACACTTATTCCTTCAGCTAGGCCGTAACCGTGGCTCCATAAACAGCCCGCTAGAGGGAATGCTACAGCCACCGATTTGTTTGCTTGCTTGCTAATAGAAGAAGCCAATAAATTTTCGAGGTAGTACAACTGTTCAACTTTGTTTCTTCTCCTTCTGTCTTCTCCCTTTGGAGTCAGGGGCCAGGCAAAGCCTAGCAAATTTCATTTGTACAGTTGAAATCAATAGCACCCTACGATCAGAAACAATGCTCTCTCTAGCCTAGTATAGACTTGAAAGCAGAAGATGAGCGTAAACTTATCCGTAGTTTGGCCAAGGTTCGCACATGATCTTACATTATCAACTCACTTAGTGCGACCTTTTTTTTTATTAAAAAAAAAGAAAAAGAAAAAAATGATTATATGTCATGACTATCCCTGTATTTATGGATTTGAGGCCTTCAAAGAAAACATACTGTTGGCACAGGGTAAAATGGTTCTTCGGAGTAAAAAACGAAGAGTTGGTGGAGGGTAAACTGGGCTCAAATCCAAGCTGCAACAAAAGCTACTCCTTTTCTTAAACAAGAAAGAAAGAAAGAAAAGGAATCTAAATAATTTTCTCAAATTTAGAAGAGGTGACATCATACAAAGTAATAGTTGACTTCTAGTTCTAACCTTGAAAAATTCACAACATTAAGAATGTATCTTGCATTGGAGCTTAGAGAAACTTTTTTAAGTCTACAGCTCTAGATGTTAGAGATTGAAATGCTAGTTTTTAAGGAAAATCATTCTATAAACGAGAGATATTGTGAGCATTATGAAAGAGAAAATGGAATGAAGGAGAAGAAACATAAACAATAAACTCATCAAACACATTTTAACAATGTGGTTATATTCAGACATTTTGGGGATCAATAAACGCTTACCCAACATGTATGTTGCTTTTGTCAATAGCGCACAACTGATGTATCATTGTGCATTAAAGTTTACAACAATAACTGCATACTCAAACACTTGACCATAATAAATCTAGCTCAAGCTGAACCACTCAAGAATCGGTTGCAACAGCAAGCACGAGTTGAATGCCATCCACAGCAATCTGAGTCCACCAGAAAGCTCTCAAAATAGTCACTGCAGCTGCCCATAACGATCCATCAATGTACACTGTCGTATTAAATTATTCTTTCTGTCGTTGGAATCTAATAAGCCAACTGTGCACAGGCTACAATCTACAGTACGAAGCTCGACCGACACCTCCAGACACCAATATTAACTACTGTGTTTCTTGAATTACAATAACGAGGTAAGAAGAAGAGAGGGAGAGATTGGGATGCATTGAATGGCATTCTATAGTATAGGATGTATGATGAAAGGCTATGTTCATTCATTTTGTGACCAGTCTGTATTCATTTGAACCAAATTAAGTACACGGTGGTGCGCAGGAAATGGACAAACATTATTAGTTGTGGAGATGAAGGCATTCAAGTATATATGTATGTATGCATGAGGATTCCCTAATCCATCTCTCATTGCTGGTATTATTACTCAAATGAGTGGAAAGATTCATGATACTCGGGGCCAAGGGTACTACGACTGACTCCTGGCCAGAAACTAGCTAGTTGGAAGAACAAAAGGAGAATTATTATATTCTCGTTAATTTATTCTTTCCATGGCAAAGAAACATAAAGATCTGCAAATCCACGGTTCGATTAGCATTTCTTGACACAAAAGGATGCCAACATTTAGAGCTCCACACAACATGTGGATGTTAAAACACTAGTAGCTAGGGGTGATGTAATTTGAAATTGTGCAAGGTGCAGCTGCAAGATCTTGTTGCTAACCCGAGAACAATGAGAAGGAAATATCTAAATGAAACATGGAGGGGTATTGAAATGGAAACTGAAATACCAATTTGTATTAGCTATTTTATATTTATGCATGCATGCAAACATACATTCATACATACATACGTACATACATACATACTGGTGTGGGTCCTCGGCTAAACCTCCATCACTACTGGTGAACTATCTGAAAGAAGTTCGAGTGCTAGAGTCTTTCGTGCAGACTTAATTATCCCGAGTCAGATCTGTATCCAAGAGAAGCAGTGAGATTAGCACCTCTCCAAACTTATGTTGCATTATGCTTGCAGCAGGTAGTCAATCCGAAAGAAGTAGTCACACTATGCGTGTGTGCATTTTTATTTTTTATTTTGTTTTTGAGAATTAAGCTGTACATAGCATGCATAAAATTTAACTTCAAGCTTGTTACACATGGCCGGAAAAACTGTTAATGTAAGACTGACTGTCCCGAAACTAAGCTATCGATTTTCGTCTACTTTGTTGGATATTTAGTCCCACATTGTTTGTGGGAGAATGAGGTAAGGGGGGAAGGCTACAAATTGGCATCTCCCCCTCCCTTATCAATCCATCCCAAAATCAATTTTCTCCCTCCTTTATATTATATTACTTTTGTTTAGTAATAAAAATTTTCTGTCTTATCCGTGGTTTTTACCCTTTTAAGGGGTTTTCCACATAAATCTTCGTATCTATATTTCTTTGGTTCTTTACTATATTCCACTCATTTTCTCTCTAACAGTGGTATCAGAGCTAAGTCAATAAAGTTGTGGTACTTATCGTATGCTCTGTGGTTGTAACGTGGATCCTTCACATTAGTGGTTGCCACCTTCCACATCAGAAAATAAGTACTTGCTTCTTTGTGGAACCTACTCGGTATACTTGCGGGGCCCACTTTCTTCCACTTGTTCTTGTGGGGCCCACTTTCTTCCACTTGTTCTCCCACTTTCTCCCACTTGTTCTCGTGAGGCCCACTTTCGTGAAGTACCGAAATTAATTTCTTTTGGCTGTTCGGGGCTATGTACTCTTGTGGGGCCCACTTTCATGAATAGTGCTCTCGTGGGGCCCATTTATGTGGAATAGTGGGAGTTGTGTTGGAGTTGGGATATAGTAATGACGACAAATTTGAGATTGAAAAATTCAACGGAGGCAATTTTGGTCTCTGGAAAATGAAGATGATGGCTATCTTGATAAAAGATAAGTGCCTTCCTGCCATCGGTGAAAGGCCAGAAAACATCTCAGATGAGAAATGGATGGAGATGGATGTTGAGGCTATTTCAGGTCTCCATCTTGGATTAGGAGATGATATATTGTCCAGCATTCAAGAGAAGAAGACAGCAAATGAGATTTGTGATCATCTCGTAAAACTGTACGAGGTCAAATCTCTCCACAATAAAATTTTTCTCAAGAGAAAGTTATACACCATTCGGATGTCAGAATCTACTGCAGTGACGGAGTACATAAATACCCTCAATACTTTATTCTCACAACTCAAGAATTTGGGTTATGATATAAAGATGGGTGAACGTGCTGAAATTCTACTCCAGAGTCTACCCGATTCATACGATCAAATCATCATCAACAAAACAAGCAACTTGGTTGAAAATCGCCTTGACTTCGATGATATTGCAGCTGCAGTCCTAGATGAAGAGAAGCGGCGCAAAAACAAGGAAGACAGGCAAGCAAGTTCATACCAAGCAGAAGCGTTGACGGTGACGAGAGGAAGATCAATAGAATCTGGCCCCAGTGGGAGTCAAAAATGCGGTAGATTCAAATTACGAAGTAAGAAGAATGTCAAATGCTACAATTGTGGCAAGAAGGGTCACTACAAAAGAGATTGTTGGAATTTAAAACAAAATTCTGGTCCTCAAGGAAATGTGGCAAGCAGTTCAGATGATGGAAATGCCTTAGTATCTGAGCCAGCAACATCACATGAAGGCAGAAAAAGATTACAGGATGTATGGTTGTTCGATTCTGGAGCAACATTTCACATGACTTCTCGCAGAGAATGGTTCCATCACTATGAACCAGATTCTGGGGGAATGGTTTACAGCTGTAATGATCATGCCTTAAAGATTGTTAGAAGATGATCCATCAAATTGAAGATGTTTGACGGGACAGTTCACACCATCCAAGAAGTGCGACATGTGGAGGGAATAAAGAAGAACTTATTGTTTTTAGGACAGCTTGACGACCTCGGGTGCAAGATGGAAAGTGAGAAGGGGATCATGAAGATTGTACGAGGCGCGCTTGTGATTATGAAAGGAGAAAAGTTAGCTGCAAACTTTTATTTGTCAAGGGAGAGACTCTGCAGGAAGGAGAAACATCAGTTGTCACAAACAATGATGATGAGAAGACTGCAACGATGTGGCATCAAAAACTTTGCCACATATCAGAGCAGGGAATGAAGATTCTAACAGAAAGAAAGCTACTTCCGGGTCTCACGAAAGTTTCTCTACCATTCTGTGAGCAATGTGTGACAAGCAAGTAGCATCGGCTAAAATTCAGCACATCAAATTCTAGAAGCAAAATTATTCTAGAATTGGTTCACTCTGATGTATGGCAGGCACCGGTTATGTCCCTTGGAGGAGCAAAATATTTTGTCACATTTATTGATGACTATTCCAGGAGTGTTGGGTGTATCCAATCAGAAGTAAGGCAGATATGCTTCTAACCTTCAAAATTTTCAAGACGCAGGTGGAACTTGAGACTAGTAAAAAGATCAAATGTCTCAGGTCGGATAATGGAGGAGAATACACTGGTAATGAATTTGATAAATTCTACAAGTAAGAAGGCATCAAAAGACAGTTCACAACGGCGTACACCCCTCAACAGAATGGAGTGGCAGAGCGGATGAATAGAACGTTACTTGAACGTACAAGAGCAATGTTGGGAGGAGTAGGCTTAGAAAAATCTTTCTGGGCTGAAACAGTCTACACCGCCTGTTATGTGATCAATCGGACTCTATCAACAGCAATTGAGTTGAAAACGCCGATAGAGATGTGGACAGGTAAACCGGTCGATTACTGTAATCTTCATGTTTTTGGAAGTTCTGTATATGTGATGTATAATTCCCAAGAAACTACTAAATTGGATCCGAAATCCAGAAAGTGTATTTTCTTAGTGTATGCTGATGGTGTAAAGGGGTATCGTTTGTGGGATCCCACTGCCCACAAAGTTGTCATCAACAGAGATGTCATCTTTACAGAAAAGAAGGTCCAAGATGATAGCACTTCAAAAGCAGAGACTGCAGTGATACAGATGAAAGATAATTTCTCTGAAGCAGTTAGAGATAACCAGATTCCAGAACCTGTTGATTCTGATGTGCAAGAGATCAGACGATCAAGCTGAGAAAGAAAATCTCTAGTTTGACATTCTCACTATGATGTGGATAGTAATATTGCATACTGCCTTCTAACTGAAGACGGAGAGCTATCAACTTTCCAAGAAGTAATGACCAGTTCAAATGCATATCAGTGGATGGCAGCAATGCAGGAGGAGATCAAAACTCTTCATAAAAATAAGACTTGGGATCTTGTGCAGCTACCACTAGGAAGAAAACTCATTGGCAACAAATGGGTATATAAAATCAAAAGGAACAGTGATGATCAACTGGAGCGTTATCGTGCAAGATTGGTGGTCAAAGGCTACGCTCAGAAGGAAGGTATTGACTTTAATGATATATTTTCTCCTGTGGTTAAACTTTCTACAGTTTGAGTAGTTCTGGCTATATGTGCTATCTCTGATTTACATTTAGAACAATTAGATATAAATACAACATTTTTTCATGGTGATCTTGAAGAAGAGATTTATATGCTCCAACCAGAAGGTTTTGAAGAAAATGAAAATGAGAACTTGGTTTGCAGGTTGAACAAATCTCTATACGGATTAAAGCAGGCGCCAAGATATTGGTATAAGAGATTTGATTTTTTCATCATGAGCCTGGAATACAATAGACTCTATGCAGACCCTTGTGCATATTTCAAGAGATTTGATGATAACGACTTTGTTATATTGCTATTGTATGTAGATAACATGTTAGTTGCAGGCCCTAACAAAGATCGGATTCAAGAATTAAAGGCTCAGTTGGCTAGGGAGTTTGAGATGAAGGACTTGGGGCCAGCAAACAAGATTCTAGGGATGCAAATTCACCGAGACAGAAGTAATAGGAAGATTTGGCTTACTCAGAAAAATTATTTGAAGAAAATTCTTTGGAGATTCAATATGCAAGATTGTAAATCAATTTCTACCCCTCTTCCTGTTAATTTCATGTTATCATCAAGTATGTGTCCTAATAATGAAGAAGAGAGGATGGAGATGTATCGAGTACCGTATGCATCAGCAGTGGTTAGTTTAATGTTTGCTATGATTTGTACAAGACCAAATATTGCCATGCAGTGGGAGTGATTAGTCGGTACATGGCAAATCCTGATAGAGAGCATTGGAATACGGTAAAGAGGATTTTACGATATGTCAAAAGAACCTTAAATGTTGCATTATGTTATGGAGGATCAGATGTAATTATTTATGGATATGTTGACTCTGATTATGCAGGTGATTTTGACAAAAGTAAATCCACTACTGGATATGTGTTCATTCTTGCAGGTGGGGCTGTAAGCTGGGTTTTAAAATTGCAGTCTGTTATTGCCAGCAGCTACACATGCCAGTAAAGAGGCGATATGGTTGAAGTTGGTGATGAAGGAGTTCGGGTACAAACAAGAGAAAATTTCTTTGTTTTGTGACAGTCAGAGCGCTTTGCACCTTACAAAGAATCCAGCCTTTCATTCAAAAACCAAGCATATCCGAGTTCAGTATCACTTCGTTCGTGAGAAAGTGGAAGAAGGAACGGTGGATGTATAAAAAATACATACTAAAGAGAACCTAGCAGATTTTTTGACAAAAGGAGTCAATACGGATAAGTTCATTTGGTGTCGATCCTCTTGTGGCCTGGTAGAGACGTAAGCAATATGATGACAAGACAGAAAAGATGGTGTGAAGATTAATTGAAACTCAATTAAATCTTCAAGTGGGAGAATGTTGAATATTTAGTCCCACATTGTTTGTGAGAGAATGAGATAGGGGGGAAGGCTATAAATTGGCCTCTCCCCCTCCCTTATCAATCCATCCCAAAAATTAATTTTCTCCCTCCTTTGTATTTTATTACTTTTGTCTAGTAATAAAATTTTTCTGTCTTATCCGTGGTTTTTACCTTTTAAGAGATTTTCCACGTAAATCTTTGTGTCTATATTTCTTTGGTGCTTTGCTATATATGGCCGGAAAAACAGTTAATGTAAGACTGACTGTCCCGAAACTAAGCTATCGATTTTCGTCTACTTCTTATGCAAATCAATTGTTGAAAAACTTTAAATGTGAATCAAAGTGAAAAGTATGGTAGATTGTTGTGTTTGAGGATGATAATGGATGCGTCCATGGGTTATTTTTTTGGCTTCTCTATGCAAAAGATTGAATTAGAAAAATAATTTTTTTATTTTTAATTCAAAATTTTGTATAGAACGGGCCAAAAAATAACCTATGGACACGTCCATTACTATTCTTAATTGTGTTAAACTTCAGATGAGGAAACAATAGGTTTAGAAAGAAGTTATTGTTCATTTGTTTCATATGTTTGATTGACCAAGAACATTGAAACATGAATGACTGTAACCACTTAGAGATCTAGATGCCTCAGCATTCCTTGCTTGGGGCTCACACACTTTTGATTTGGGTAGAACTGAATTGAGGAACTTTTAGTGAATGCTAAAAGAAAGCAATGACTGCGAAAGACATGATTCTATGTTCAAGGGGGTTAATTTCTCAGTTACTTTCCTCTCGTCCTTTGTTAAGGGAGCTCAAATGAATGATTGGGCCATCCAGGCTTTACTTTAGCTGGGGCCTTGCATAACTTTACAGCATATGATGCATCAAGTTGTGTGCAACTGAATTCATGCTCTCAATAATATCCCTGATGTTTAAAGTGAGCAAGGGATAGCTATAATCCCAAACCTCATTAGTGCCACCAATTACTTATTACCTATCAAAATCAAGCTCATAAGAAGTTGGTGGCTCTTAAGAAGTTGGGTGGCTTGATTGTTCAAGAAGAAAGCTAATAATTAACTGAACAAGGTAATGGATATATATTATAATTAATCTTCTGCTTAAAGATATTGCATGCCATAAAGAATGGAGCTGTACAAATAGACCAGCTCCAAAAGGTAGAAGAAAGTGAGTAAGTTGCTGAAGCAAGGTGAAAGAAGTGGGCTTGTCAAGCTGTGTGTAAGTTAGACAGCTGTTATCTAGTTCATTACTAAGTAAGAACAATATGACTGTGTTTTTGTTTTTTTAGTCAACGGTCCCAGATGCTGTATTATTTCTATGTTTTCAGGAAAAAAAACCTACCAGAAGAAAGTAGGCTTTCCCAAAATTTAGCTTTGCTCAGAAAAGCCCCTCTTAATTAGTTCATAATAATAGGTGACAGGGAATGGAGTGGTCAATTTGGCACATCAGCTTGAACTGATATTGACAATTCATGCACAGAATAAGGGATTTCTGTCGTGGCTGTGTACCAACAAACTATTCATTGCGGTGGAACTAGAAATTTCAGCGAGGGCAGAGGGACCATTATTTTTAAAATACACAGTGCAGTTAGGTGTATTTGATAGTACACATTGTCCCTTGTAGCCTCAATAAAATAAAGACTGCATTGGCCCAAAGGCACACATGCAATTTTTCGTTTATTAGATTTCGTGATTACTTGAATTGACAGAGTAACTTTTTTCTGGAGGATTTTGTGTTGAACCCCTTCCAGTTATAGAAGTGGCTCAAGTAGTTCATGCAGGTCATCAACAGTAAGCAGCCGATATAATCATTTCAGTTTGAGCTGAAACATAGTTTCCAGAATATAAGAAATATCCACCCTAGGGTTTTTTAAAAAACCAGTTAGTCTACTTCCCACAATGCATTAAAAAAAAAAAAAGTTCACAAAAAAAAAAGGGGAAAGAATGGAAACAAAACAAACAGAACCTTAGAGATCACAAATGCCGGAAGTTTACCTTTGTCTTAACTTCACAAATCTGATTGACTGCTGATCTGCATTCCTGACATGCACAATATCTACAATAATTTTTACCTGTAAATTAGTAGAGAAAGAAACTTCCGGCAATCCGATCCTACATACATAGTGAACCTGGTTTGAGACAAGCTGCAACAGAAAACCTGTAATATGGTCATCCTTTGGTCATAATTTGAACACTTCACAGTAGAACTTGAGCAAAATTAGTGAGGTTATGAAGCATGAACACGGACACAAGGATACATATATGATAAGATACGGATGTGGGCATATGGCAAACCTTAAAAATGTAGGACATGAGAGCACAACAACACGATATAAATATGAGTGTATGTGTGAGTTGAAACTCGTAATCGTTAAGTAATGTTTTCTAAAGTAGAAAGAAAAGAAAAAAATCTTAATAATTTAAAATATAGATTCTAATCAGGTAACTATATTAAAAAATAAATCCAAATCAAATGCAGTGGACCAGTATGTTAAATAAAATATTTAAAGTCTCTATCTTTATAAGACATTTGAGACTTATTAGCTTGGTATTCCTTTTATGTCAAAAGAATTATCTTTTTAAACAATGTACAATTTCATAGTGATCAATATGCGATCTCTATAACTTTCAAAAAACAAACACGGTCCCAATACGTGATCCGTATGACGTTTTGAATGCGGACGAGGCTCCAACATGCAAATTTTTAGGTTTCTAAAATCCAACATGGCTTCAATGTGTCTAATATGTATTGGCAAGTACCGTATAAGTGTCAGTGTCCGATACGTATCGGATATGGATACAACACTCAGTTTGAAGCATCCATGCTCCATAGAGTGAAGGCATTGATGTGTGATGGAGGTTACATTTTGAGATATGTTCTTTGACCACATAATGAGAGGAATTTTCTCCCAAAATATGGGAGAAGATGGAGGTTATTCATCATTCAGTCAAAATGAAATGAGTTGAACTATAAACTTTCTATTCAATTTTAAAAGAAGGATATTTATCACATTATACCGTTTATTCACCTTCTGTGATATGGGCTCGCAATAATTTATAGAGGTGACTCGTAAGAATGGAATAACGTAATTTAGAGCCACAGATGTATGTGTAGTAGAAAACAAGAAAGAGAATGTTAAATCTAACTTCCTGGCATAAATGAAAACTTTTGTTCATTTGTATATAGTTTGAAGAACCGGAAGTATAATATATCTTTTGATTCTAGAGAAATAACCCCATTGATATTTGATACATGGAAGTGAGAAGCATTATTTGTTTTTGTCCTGTTGATGCATATTTTAACTATGGTGCATGCGTGGTAGAAATTTTGAATTACTGCATGAACCCTGTGGCTCTGGTGATATTTTAAGCATTCTTCGATTTGACTACTATTTAAGGAAAATTAACATAATTGTCAAGAGTTTCAAAGTCTGTAATTCTTAAGTCATTGTACATATTGCAGGTTATAACTAATAAAAGCATATACATGTTTGGAATCAAACCATACAAAACCTTGTAGTAGGACTGAGTCCTCCCAAAGATCTCACCTTAATTTCTTATCTCTTCAGTCTCACCTTACACCTTCAGCTTTTTATTCATGTTTTGACCTACATTTTCTAACTCTTCACTTCACCCCACTTCCAAATTCAGAGACTTCTTAGATTAGGAATTTCAAATCTGGGTGACCTTTAAAAACTAACATCTACTATTGGTTACTATTGTTAATTCATCATAGTATTAATGATTTCATGATACTTTTCACTTTTAGCACAGTATAGATGCTAACTGAACATTAACGATACTTTTCACCTTTATGATAAAAGGTTCTTCCATATTGCTATTTTTTTTTAAAGGTCATCTCATCAATTACATAGCAGTACATTTTATGTTGATATTTTTTTCACTACTCATAATCCTAGGAGCAGATGAGTCCTGAATTGGCAAGTAAATCTGCATAGTTAGTATTAAGTCACTATCAAGAGTAACAAAGGAATAAGAGTTGCAATGAGAATTAAGAAAGGCTAAAACAAGAACGAAAGTTGAGAGGATAAACCATAAAAATGAGAAAAACTTTTTCTTATATATCTACCCCCAAAACTTCCATATTTTCATATTTATCACTGCATCATCATATTTTCAAAATCCCCCAAAATCATAAAAATAAATAAAAAGTTTACCTCCTCTCCCACATAAAAGAAGGGAATGAAACTGCAACATTTTGTTTACACAGGTGAGCTTAAATATTTATACTTTGATATTTGTCATTATTTTTTAAATATATCTTCTAATATCCTATCATTGATTCCAATTCCCTTTTTTTTCTTTATAAAAATTCCCGTCTATTCCATGGAAGAAACTCGAGCTCTATTAATAAGACTACTGAGATTTTAGGAATCCTGCATGGGATAATGGAGACTCAACTATAGAAAATAGAACTGCTAAGGAATGAAACAATGACAATGGAGCGTTGCAACAAAACTTCCTAAAAATATTTCAAATTTTCAGAGACTGTATCCTGTCACATTCTCAAGAACCATCAATTTACTAGATTTGGAACAATAGATTATACACATTTAAATTTTGAGTACAAAATTTATTGTAAGGGGATAGAATGTAATGATCCTATTTGGAATATTATATAGTAAGGTATTTGGAAATCATTTTTAAAAAATTTAGATTTTGAAATGATTGAAATAATTCATAATCAATTAAACAATTATTTAGTAAGGTAAAATACCCAAACAATCATAAACTTATGATCATTAAGATAATAGTAGTAATAATAATAATGAATAGAAACAATAATAGGTATTTAAATGGTTTTGATTTGATAGCTAAGTGTTGTTTAGAGATTAGGAATTTTTCTTAAAGGCCTCAGGCCTTATAGTTTGGCCCAACAACTAAAAAAAAAAAAGAACAAATAAAATTGTGAGTTTGGAGGGGGTTTGATCCCAAGACCTCCCACACACACACACCTATTTGCCCAAACCTTTGTAGATTGAGAAAAAGAATAACAACTAATGTTTTAAGTTTTCAAGTGACTTTTCATCTTCTGTAATCTCTAGCCATACATCTTCCCTATTGATGGTCACTTCCCCATTATTCACCTACACCCCCATTAATTGACCTGTATAATTCTAAATTTACATAAATCAACATGAAAAATGGCATGGGACTGGGGGAACACTAAAGAATAGAAGTATACAGGTCTAATTTCGAAGGTGTTGCAATAATACTGTTTCTACCCACTGCAGGGTGTACATGGGGTTACTTATCACTTGCATATACGGGATATGCTTGAGAATACAAGTCTTTCTATCTGGTAGTTTAAGGCCATTATCCATAATTAACTGACATTATTATTATTATTATTATTATTATTATTATTATTATTATTATTATTATTTGAGAAAAAAGACAACATCGAGGTCATCTTTGTATATTTCAATAAGATATGAAATATTGCATTAGTGCAAATGTGTGTATACACACACTATAAAAGCAATACAAGACAAAATAATAAAATAAAATAAAATGTAGGAGGAGATGACGGCTATTTAAAGAGCCAAGCTCCAGTATAATAGCTGATACAATAAATGATAGAAGAAATGTCTTGTTGTCTGAATAATTAACTGACATTATAGTTTTAAACATAAAATTGTTATGTTTTTGTATTATGTACATTAATTTTGTTCACATACTGATAACCTAGGTGTGCATTGCCCAAGAGTCAAAGGTAGATTTATCAGCGCTATCCTAGGACTTGGAATGTTTTCAGGAGTTGGTAGAGTTCTAGTAGAAGTCTTCAAATCACCCAATATTTCTGTGTTTCCTTATCATGTTTCCTTGTTATCTTCTCATAATGTCATTTATATCAACTTTTTGAACAAGTTATTGTAATAAAGTTTTGTTACCTATCACAAAGCATTGTTGAGACATGTATATAATTGTGGCAAAAATATAGATTAATTATTGATACTGTACCAGAGACTTCATATATTCCTGCAAATATATTGATAAAGTTTCCACAACTCAGTATTTCGGATATGGGATGTTCCACTATACCATGGGAAAAAAGCTCCCACAAAGAAAAATAACACTTCTAAGGTATTATTTGGATGGTAGAAACATAAGTCCTTTGGATTATATTTAGAATAACAATCCTTTAGATTGCACCTATATTTCATTAAGGGAAAAGAATTCTAACTAAGATCCACAATTGATTTCGATGTGCATAAAACTTTCATCCCATGCCATTAAATTCTAATTAAGAAGTAGTTATTACCCATGGTACCGTTTTAAATCCAAAAGGATTGGACTACTTTTTGGGATTAGAATCCTTTGGATTGTAGTAAAAAAAAGTCATTAACAAACAAACTAATCTATTGGACTTTCCAAATCCAATGGATAAATGGAATCCATGATTATACTTGTTGGGATTGAATCTATCCAAACATACGCCCTAGAGGGAACTTGAGATTAAACCTAATAGGTAATCCATGTACATTATAACCAACATCCATGAACCAATATTAGCATCTATGCAAAACAAGATTTTTTTTTTTTTTTTATTCCTATGATTCTGCAATATTGAGCCCGCATATTTTCAATTCAAAAATCAATTTGGTAAAACCAGTAGGGAGTTTGAAACCAAAACCATTGCAAAGAGAACAAGTGAAACATCCCCTTGGCAAATATTCACTTGGTATACTATCCATCTAGTTGTACTTTCAAAACTGGTGCCTCTCCAAAGGTAGATAATGCAAAGACCTCAGGATTAGCTTAAAAGTTAGATATTATAGGAAATATAATCCTGACTACCCTTTTTATACATGAGGTGAAATGAAAATTTTGCCGAGCATTGGACTCGTTTCATAATTTAGTAATAATCCTAAAATTAATGCAAAAATTCAATTTATTAGGAAGCCAAGTTAAAAACTTAAAGTACTTTATTGGTTGTATATGAATACTAAGAACTTGGGTAGCTGAACTATATTCCTGAGGAACCATTGAATTTTTTGTTTTTGAGTTAGACTAAAATTACAGTCCCTTCTCGAAGGACCCATGGATAGAGATATTCACTTCCTAATAAAGGATCACCTCCACTAAGCTTTATGGTTCTAAATATCGAATATCGAGATCATATTGGATGAATTTTTTTTTCATATCGGATCACAGATATAGACGATAAATCAGGGTAAGAGTCCATATCGAGTGTTCATATCAAACATTATATATGTATATATATGTCAAATATATAAATTTGATAATTTAAATGTGGTTTAATATCATCCATCGAACTAGTATGACATAATATATATAGGAAAGAGTGTACCAATGTGCTTGCAAAGGGAGTTGTGTGTGTGGATATATATATATATATATATATATATATATATATATATATATATATATATATATATATATATATATATATATATATATATATATATATATATATATATATATATATATATATATATATATATATAGGGATTACTGTAGGTGAGCCGCCAGCTCAGGAAAAGTTACGTGAGCTAGCAGCTAAACTATAACGATCCTATGATATTTCTACAATATTTTTTTACAATTGTTATCTCTACCTCATTTACTTCTTCCGGATTAAATTTCATAAATTTTGGAGTTTATTTACCCCTTCATCAAGTGCATACAAAATGTTGTATTCATTGAAAACCGTTAATTTTGTGTTAACTTGATGGAGGACCAAATCAAAACTAAAACCCAAGAAATTGGGTATGAGTGAACCCTAGGGGTTCGAGATCATAATACAAAAGATTTTTTTAAAAAAATATTATTGAAGATAGTAGAAATGAACTGCAGCTCAGATAACTTGCGTAAGCTGTCAGCTCATTTCCATTTTTCTCACCTATTTTCCTTTTATATATATATATATATATAGAGAGAGAGAGAGAGAAATGGAAATGAGCTAACAGTTTACACAAGTTACTTGAGTTGCAGTTCATTTCCACTATCTCTAAAAATCTTTTTTAAAAAATTTCTTTTGGATTATGATCTAAACCCTCTAGAGTTCACTCATACCCAATTCTTGGGTTTTAGTTTTGATTTAGTCCTCTATCAAGTTAACACAAAATTAACGATTTTCAATGAATAAAATATCTTGTATGCACTTGATGAAAGGGTAGATGAATTCCAAAATTTGTGAAATTTAATCTAAAAGAAATTAAGGAGATAGAGACAGTAATTATTAAAATAATTTGAAGAAAAATCATTGAATCATTGTAGTTTTGCCGCTAGCTCACGTAACTTTTCCTGAGCTGGCGGCTCACCTACAGTATTCCCATATATATATATATATATATATATATATATATATATATATATATATATATATATATATATATATATATATATATATATATATGATTACTGTATATGAGTTAGCAGCAAAAAAATAATGATCCTATTATTTTTTCTGAACTTTTTTAGGATTGTGATATCTACCCCTTAACTTCTTTATAATCAATTTCTATAGATTTTGAAGTTTATTTGCCCTTTCATCAAATAGATATTAAATGTTGCATTTATCCAAAAAACATTAATTTTGTATTTACATGATCGAATATTAAATTAAAACTAAAACCCAAGAAATATGATATGAATGAAATTTAGGGGATCGAGATTATAATTCAAAAAAAAAATTATTAGAGAGAGTGGAAATTGCCCGCAGCTCAAGTAACTTGCATGAGACGACAGCTTATTTCCATTATATATATACACACACACACACATACATATAATGGTATTCTAAGCATAAGAGAGTAAAATAAACCATAAAACATATTCAAATATAGTTGAATATATAGATTATCGAAGTAATTGAGATTCAGGCACGATAACAATAGTAGTTGAAAAAGGTATGAACACCAAATCTACTTCTATTTTAAAAATTCAATTGAAGATACGATCTATTATCGATTGATATGTCGAGTGATCTATTGGGGCTATATATCGAGTGATATTACAAATACCAATCGATATGTATACGAAATGATGTAACTCCTTTATTAACATATCATAGCTATTGACTTCAAAAATGATATATTAGTGGGATATATCAGCCGTGTCGGAAATATTTAAGCTTCACTAGCTTTTGTCCTTATCCATCACATTCTTGTCCTTGTCTACATTGCTATCTCTCGTACCAATCTCTCATGTCCCGGCTTGACATGACCCTTGATCTCCCAAGTCAGAATAAAAAAAAATGATTGAGGAAATCTATGCTTTTTTGTATGTATCCACATATACTAAGAACTATAAACTCTGGAAAATCCTGAATTTTGATCATTGGCAACAAGGTGGTAGCAAAAAATGTAGAATCTGCAGGACTATATTTTAGGATGTGCTTATGCACATATGAAACAACTTCCTCTTAAAACTACTTTATGTATCAACTGTTTCTCCCAATACCACTTGCCTATAATCATAACGACAAGAAAATTATTTTGCAGCCATGAGACTCATAATTAAAAGGTGACTTTTTATTTTTGTCACTGGATTATATATGTTTATATAATAGGTATTGATGACCATAATTATCCTAGTAACACATGACTGCTATCATTACTCCAACTATCAGATTTAGATCACCTAATGTTTGAGACATGAGATGTTTACACTAAAACATCAAAACAAAAAAGTTGAATCACATATATCCATTATAATATTACAATATATCCAAGACTAGATCTTTTTATATAATAATTTGAAGTGCAGGTCCCAACTTTGATTATATTGCTTTACTTATTGAACAAAAAAAGTTTATGGATCCATTCTAAGACTGTGACTAGTTGTTATCCAGTAATCAGACTGGATATCACATACAGCCCAACAGCTGAAATTATAAGTCAGGGTGAAATGGCCTACCTTTTGATAAGAATATGATGGTTTATAAATATCAACATCCTTGGGCCAAAGCATGATATGAGCAAACAATAAAAGTAATTTGTTAGCTAAATAACTACCAGAAGTCCACCCCAATCATAACCTATCCCATGTAGAGTTCTTCAGCCAAGGAATCTAAAGTTAGCCTCTGCATACATGTCCATAAACAATTCTATATATTATGGCCATAAGCCCAGAAACAACTTAAAAAGTAATTTGAAGGCAAGTGATTGTTTGATTCCATATTTCTGTCAAGATACTAGGAGAGGAAAATTGTGCACTTGGACAATTACTTAGACTTTATGCTGAAAACTTTTGGATGGACTTCACTAGCAGTTACTGGATAATTGAACTTGAACTTGGACAATCATGCTGAACTTTTGAAGAAATGACATTATATAGTATTTTATCTCAAAATAATATTGTACTATATAGTATTTTATCTTAAAATAATATTGTATAAGTGAAATTAACTTAAATTGCTATTTCTATTATAAGTAAAGTAATATTTTTTATATTTCATAGTGAAAAAAATTAAATAAATTAGTAGAATTATTACTAATTAACTTACTAAATGTTATGATATTACCTTATCATAGTGAAAGCAAATAAAGACATGATATGATGCATGTTGTTTATTTTATAATACTAATTAATTATAATTATCAAATAATGTAATTGTTTATTACATTGTTAATTTCACCATATTGACACTATATAGAAACTAAATGGATGGGCGAAACTGGAGATTTTCTTAGATCTACATGTTAGAACATAAAAATTCTTGATCCAACCATTTGGGCATGATCCAAATAAATAAAAATGTTTATGCACCTTTTTTATTAGACCTCAAATATCCTGTACTATTAAACAAACAAATTCACAATTTAGAACCCCATTTTGCACCTTATGATGCATTAGTAAGAAAATTCAAACTACTAGATTTTTAATACTTAGCCACTTTACACAATATAGATCAACTTCACTGGAGTAGATCTTATATATTATACATTGATGTAGTATTATTTTTGAATGAGAATGATTATAGTCCAAATCCTTTCGTAAGGATCGAAGCCTGCCTCATATTACTAAGTACATGCAATTGATAAACAAAGCAATCATTAACAATCAATAAAGTAACTTTTCAAAATTTTGAAGATGTTACAAAATTTATTATATTTAGCATGTTACGTATTAGCACTAAACAATTAGATATAAAAATTATTTTATTTAAGTAATTTATTATTTATTAATATTTATGAGAGAGTGAGTACTAGAAAAGATCCAAGGCTTTTCTCTAGGATATTTTTTAGGGGCTTTGTCTAGCTAAAGAAAATTACTTGGTCAAGCTAAATACACATACTTGGACAATTTATTATCTTCAAGAAATTGTCAAGTCTTAGTCCTAACAACCAATACCACTAAAAAAGCAAAGCAAAAATTAGAATCTAAGTCTAATTCCAAACCAGTGATACTAAAAAGCAAAGCAAAAATTAGAATCTAAGTCTAATTCCAAACCAGTAATACTAAAAAGCAAAGTCCAATAAAAAGTCCGATTCCAAGTAAAATTATCCAAACCAATAAATTCCGTAAAGACCTATTGGCGCTCTGGTTTAAATGTTAATAACATATGAGATCATCATTTCTATAAGCCATGAAAGCATTCTACTAGAATGGATATAGTCATTTTTGTTAAATAACAGTTAATTTGTTAGGCACATATTATTTAATTTGATAGGCACATAACCCTGCTCTTCTACTCTTATTCTACTGAAAAACAAAACTTAACAATACAAAAATAGTAACCCAACACATACCTGAAGTGCATCTTCAAGCATACACCCATCCCTAAGACTAAAAGAATTAACTAAGAATACTATTAATTATTTGCATTTTCCATGAGCTATGATTATTTACCGATCTCCGCTATATTCTGACAGAAACATAACTTCAAGTCACATTGTGATTATACCTTCACTTTTCTAAAAAGCATGTCTCCTTGTGCCTTGCCAACAATTGAATCTTTGACATCTAAGTCCTTTTCCAAGTTCATATGACTTCCACTTCAAAAGTTTTGCCTTCTTGTTGATAGCGTAGCCCTTAGCATACTATCATTTATACCGTCCAACTTCCATGTTTTTGATCAATTCCTAAACAATTTAGTATCATCAAGATATCAAGTTATTTTAGATTTTTCCAATGTTACCATTTTGCTAATACTTTTAAAATTCTCATTACAAAGAGAGAGTAATGAAATTTAAATATAGACTTGAGTCCTTCCAAAAGATTTGAGGCTAATCCTTCCCATTCAAATTCCATATTAAGATATTTATGTTAAAGGCCCATTCGAATGAAATTGATCTTTTTAAAGTATCCAAGACTAAAAATTAAAATTTTAAAAAAAAATTCTTATGCATCAAGTAGGTACATGATTAAACGATTGTCGATAGTGAAATGTTTAGTTTGTGATGTGAAAGAAATTATAATTACTGTAAGCGTATAGTTTTTAATTGTAATACTATGCAAGTCTATCAGGAAGATGATTTTATCTAGTTTTTTATCGTATCTAAGGATATGTTTGTTTGCATAGAAATAAAATAGAACTAGTGGAAGTAAAATTACTTTCACTACTTCAAGTATTTGTTTGGCCGAAAAACAAATTGAAAATTACTACTTATATGCTGAGGTGGCGCCCAGGTAGTACCTTACTTCCAAAAGTTTTTTCCTGTCTTTTTAGCTTAGAAGAACTTAGGAATTAAAGGATCAAGGCAAATAAAATAGTTTTTTATTTGCATGCAATCATTATCACCCAAAAATTATATTTTTATACATATAAAACAAATAAAATAATTTTAAGTATGTTTTATTTAATCAATTAAATAATAATCACATCCCACTTCCTAATACACTTTTTTCTTCCAAAAGTTAGTAAACAAATACAAGAAGTAATTTCTTTTTCTACTTCCATTTTAGAAGTTACTTATTAATTTCTTCCTTACTTCTACTATTTCAAGGAGCCAAACATATCCTAAGCGAATTGATTGGACAAAGAGAGTTGATTTAAGATATCTTTAAACTATATAATTGAGAAATAAGTACTTTGGATAGAATCTACCTGGTTGACTTATGATAGATTTATTAGTTTCTTCTTTTTTATAATCAATTATTAATCTCAATCCAAAATGAATAAGTTATAAGAAATTGTTATAACCTATCAATCTAGAAATTAATTAATAGAATTGATTGCATATGTTAACATCATCCAAATTGAACTAAACAATTAACTATAAATCATTTCCAATAGTATATGTTATTATTTAATTTAATATATAACCTATCAAAAATAGATTAACTTATGAATTATTATAATGATATGTAGATAACTTGATTCAAATACTAAGCACGAGATAGGAAATAGTTGATCCAATTAGAAATTTGTCTAGTTTCATCGTCCTAAGTACTCTACGAAATTTAGTTATTCATGAACAATAAAAAAGAAATACAAGATAAAAACAACTATTGAAACATCATCACAAATAATTAAAAAATAAATCTTATATTAAAAATAAAAGTATACCTTACAAAGACGAGAAGTTTGATTTTATATGTGACTTAGTTTGAAAAATACCAAAGCACAATAAAAAGGTTTGCTATCAACTGATGTCCCTCCAAGTAAAAATTACCTATCTATTTATAGGCAAAAGAACTGTTAAATTTATTATACAATAATTAAGAAAAATCAAAATAAATATTTGACTTAATATGCCTCCAACTGATTGATTTGTCAAGATATTTTCTATAACAGCTTGATTTGATTTAATGTTTAACTTGATTTCCTCTAACAACTTAATTTTTCAAGATCTTTTCCATAATAGTCTGATTTGTTTGAATATATAATTTGATTCCCTCGATAGCTTGATTTATCAAGATCTTTCCATAACAAATTTGATTCTTCATAATCATTAAGTTGAACTGTTCGATTTCATTCCTAATAACTTAATCTACTTCTTGATTGTTTTGATCTTGATTTATTTTTCCATAATCATTGATTTTTTTTTTTTTTTTTTTTTTTGCATATTGTAATAGAATCTTAGGCTTTTAGGCTTTGGACTTGAAACAATCATCTTTTGACTTCTTTTTTTTATTCTTTATTAAATACCTATTTTCCTACAAATAATACTAAATTATCCAAGTAGCACGTTTATATATATTCAAAAATAGATAAATTAAAGCACAAAAAAGTAAGAGAATCATATTCAACAAATACCCCCGTACTAATTTTTTTTTTTTGCTAGTCCTCGAGCATATCAAAACCAAAAAAGAAAGAAAAAAAGATTCTAATTGATTTTCGTAGAAATCACACTTGCACTTAGCTTTTACAATAAGCCTTTAAACCCCTAAGTTTCTCAAATAGACAAGTGATGATATACCCACAAAATTCCAATGAGAAAAGAAGATAAGGATAAACCAGAAATAAAAGAAAATAAAAAATCTCTTTTTTCTAGAAGTCTATAACTCGATTTATTAGTAAATAAGTTTTTAAGTATTCAAGAATTTGTTCGTAAGTTAGCCTCAAATCAAAAAAAAAAAAAAAAATCTTTCTATCCTATTATAGAGACTTAATCTATCCTTTACATCATATTTCCTATGTTTTAGATCAAAGTTACCTTGTAATCGTGAGATAGTCCTTCATTTTGGGAATTCAATTTTAACTTTCATACTCCTTTATTTTTCTTCCTTCTTGTGTTTAGAACATAAATAAATATCTTGTTTAGACTTTCTAGATACATATGAATAAGTTTTAGGTCAGTCACTCCCAAACCAGTTGGCTTTAAGGCACTAAGCATTGAAACACCCCAACGGACTTAATTACTCAAATAACCAAGACTTCAAAACAAGATTTATTATTAATAATTTTTTTTCTTTGTATTACCTTCCGAGTGAATATTAATGTTATTTAAAGCACTAATACCAAACTAATTGGTAATAAATTATTAGCTTATATATCTTTTATATTTTTTTAGAAGTACTTCTAGTTGTTCATCTTTATTTCAAGACTATGGATTATTATGTAAATATCAGTTGTTCATTTTTTTTTTTATCTCCAATATAGTACTTTAAGAAATTATTCATTTTAACTTATTGAATTGGGGACTAAAGCATACAAAATACTTATTACTAACTTGTTCACTTATGAAAATTTTAAATTATTTGAAAATAAAGAAAAGTCAAAAAATAAAAATGATAAATTCTTAAAAATAGAAAACACTAAAAAAAATATAATCCTAAAAATAACAAAATTAGAAAACTATCCTAAAGGGAAAAACCAAATCCTAAAAATAAATGAATTAGAAAACTATCTTGAAAAGCAAAATAAAAGAACTAATCCTCCCCCATATCTAAGTTTTGCATTGTTCTAAAGGTAAAGGTTAAAAAGTATAGGTAGTTTTTTAATACAACCAAAAATAAATATTTTTTTTAAAAAAATATTCCTTACACTAAAAAATTTAAACAAGTGTCAAACACAATAAATTGAAGATCTCGAGAATGATCTTGGATTTACTATCCTTATACTACTTACAGATCTCTTACACTTGGGAGTGTACGATTTAGATCACAATCTGCATATTTTGCATGTGCTTATATATCACACATTTGATGCATATTGCATAAACTTTTAACCATATAATATATAGGTTATTGTTGGAGAAGAAAATTTTAAAAAAGATGAAAATAAATAGCTCTATGGTCGGGCGGATGCGAAGTTATTGATTAGCTTCGCGTCGTCCAGAGCTTAGTTCCGTATAAAGGTAAAATGCAAAGTTAAGATGTTAACTTTGCATCTAGAGTATTTATCTCCTCGTGGGCAGATTTCCAGAGTCCTTGATTGATTATGATTGAAATATGAGATTATCTAATATCCGAATTGAGTCTAACCTGGATTCAAAATCAAGAGATTTAAATCAAAATCAAATATTTGAATAGAATCCTTGATGAATACAAAAACTTTCTATTCCTATTACTAAGAAAACTCTTATAACCAACTAAAATTTATAAATAGCCTTTTTGGCGAGACTTTAGGGATCTTTGGAGTTCAAGTTACGCACGAGAGTCTTGAATTCATTGAGATCAGCAGAGAGAGAGCTAGCGTCGGCTATCATCTTCTTCAAAGAGAAGTTCTTCACGTCATATCGTAAACAAGATTTACTAGTTAGATCTCATCGCCATAATAGAATCCACTTTTATTGTAAAAGAGAGTGATAATATATAAATTCTCTCATTTATTTTTCTATTGTTCTTCTTTCATTGTAATCATCATAATCAATAGAAGAAAGCAAGAATTTTGTGGAGAATAAACTGACGACCACAATGGGAGAGGTCTCTTTCACTGAACAAGAGATCGTGGTGCAGTCAGACATGAAGAAGATTGGATCGGTCGTCGATATGCTCGTCATTGAGATCGATCAGCAAAGGTATGAGGATTATCTCTCCTCTGGATTAATTGATCTGACTGAAATGGGGCGCTATCGCCGCGTGATCTCTAAAATCTGTAAATTGGGTAATAAGGGATTTTTCGTTAATCGGGGATCCTTTGAGTTCGTAGCTATAGAGCCATCGTTTGCACGAAAATCCCTAGGTGGGGATGTTGTTCTTACTACTGAAGAGGAACAAGGGTCTAGTTTCACCAAGACGCAACTCCATAATCGGAATTATCGAGCAAGATGAAGAGCTCTCAAAGCCCGCGTAAAACGCGAGGCTGAAGCAGAGGCAGAATGCGAGGCTATACCTCGCGAACTAGCTTGCGTTAATCGCAAGACTAGTGAAAATTGCGAAAAACACAAAGTTGACTGTAAGCAAACATGTGAAGAAGTTTCTCCACATGAGGCTACAGATCCTGGACATGAGACAAGAAAATTGACAACACTCACATAAAATGCAAGGTTAATCTCAGAGATAAACCAGCGTGTGAAAAAATCTTTCCACACGAGCCTATTGAACTTGAATATGAAATTGGCAAAAGTGCTAAAATTCGAATAAAATGCGAAGTTAATGAAAATAAGCCAGCATGCGATGAAAACTCTCCACGCGAGGCTATTAAACTTGGACAAAAACCTAAGCTTAGCGTAAACCGCGAAACCAATAATTCTTGCGTAAATTGCGAGATTATGCCAACGTATGAGGATACTTCCCCACCCGAGGCTAAACAACCAACATAAGTTAAACTTCTTCATAAATGTCAAGCCAGCGTAAAACGTGAGGCTAGCGTAAAACGTGAAGCTACATTCCAGCCTCGCATGAGTACTCTAAATTGCGATGTTAACTCTCAGCTCCACGTAAAATAGTCAGTATACAGGATCAAGACTGATAAGAAAGATTGAACATCTGATAGACTAACAGTTCAATGCCATCGCCCTGAAGAGTTTCAACATGCACCCAGACTTCTCCGACAGCCAAGTGGGCCCCGCGTCCAAAACATAATTGAAGGTTCATCATCTTCTAAACTTCTTGACCTCAGAGAATACTTGATAAATAAAAAAAATGACTCAAACTCAGTTACACTCAACTTGCCATTGTGAGCAACTAATATCAGCTGTATTAAATAATTATTGTTGTAGCAAGAAAAGAGTAGCAAGAAAAGAGTATCTGTATTTGACAGAATAACTGAATCTCATCAAAATACTCTAAAAAGGAGAAAGAGTAATTTGAAATATAGAATCAAGGAAAAAGAATTGAGGGTAGTAACTTCAAATATGGTAGGTAAAGGCAAGAAGGTCGTAAAGAAAGAATACGAGTCATATGCATACGATGAAGAAGCTCACCATTTCACCTGGCTCAAGTCAGGTGTCGTCGCTCCTCAAAATTATAAGAAACTTACAAAAGGTTCATACGACGATGATAGCGACAATTCAGCCATAACTTCCCCACAATCTTATGCTTCTTCTCGACCAAGAAAATCGGTATCGCATGCAGTGGACAAGTCTGATGATGTCGACCAGAGGTTGGAAGCCCAAAATCAAATGATTTGAAACTAACAAAAGACTATCGATGACCTCAAGATAATGTTTTCTGAAAGTGGTCGAGAATACCCAGAAGATAGTGGAAGACAAGGCCAAAACCTCTTCTTCGGAACTATCACCCAAAACAAATGAGGAACCACCATCCAAGACAAATGAAGAGAAAGAACAAGAAAACAAAGAAGAAAAAGATTACTCAGTGCATAAAGAAGACGATAAATTTTTCTTCAATGATCCTCATGCAGAGAAGATGGAGAACCTATAGAGCCAACTCGATGCTTTGATGCAAAAGAAGGCACTGAAGGAATGGGGGGTTTCAAGCCATACCCGCTTGAGTGGGATTTCGCCTCTTATCCTAAAAAATATAAAACCCTCAAATTTGAATATATGACTAGAAGGGGTCACCAAGTCAACACATATATTATTTCTTATCGCAGACTGGTCATCTGATGGAAAATAATCCCATAATGACCAAAATATTAGTAAGTACTCTGTGAGGGCCTGCTTTTACATGGTTCATGTAGTTGCCCCTAGGGGCCATTAATACCAGATATGATATGGAGAAACAGTTTTTGGTACGTCTTTTTGAGAATGATACTGAGATATCGGTTTATTTCCTTCTTACAACAAAATAAAGAGAAGAAAAGACAGTTAAGAGCTTCATAGAACACTTTTGGAAAAAAAATCGTGCAATGTCGACACGGTATGACCCAAGAAACACTGATGGAAAGCTGCAAACATAACTTCAAGACCGACGTATCGATAAAAATAGAAGCTATAGATTTCAAAATCTGAAAAGACTTGTTAAAGGAAGGAGAGCAGGTAAAAGATATAATTCGCCGGATCGAAAATGCTCGCACTACAAGCAACTCTGCAAATAATAGGCCATATCCACAGAATCCTAAAAATAAAGGAAAGACTGTGATGGCGTCAGATACAAATCTGAATCCGAGATCCTAAAATCCAATAGGCATGGGCCCAAACAAGCCTCGACCTGACGGGACCTACTTGTTCAAGGCAGAGTAAATTGGAACTCTATTTCACCTCCTCAATAAAAAAAGAAATGTTGAAGTTTTCAGAGAACCGAAAGCCAGAAGATGCAGGAAAGATCAACGATCCTAATTATTGCTTGTTCCATCAGAACATTGGACATCCAATAAAGAATTGCTACCCTCTCAAAAATCGAATCTAAGCATTGATAGAAGCCGGTGTCCTCCAGCTTAAAGAAGAACAGAAAAAGGTTTTTATGAATATGGTAACTCTGGTCATAGGAACCAATGAGTTCCTTACAGGTGCAATCCCTGTACCAGCATGAAAGCCGATATTAATCAACTATGATCTCCATAAAATGAAGTAGAAGGGACTCTTCCCTATTTCTACCAAAAAGAGAGAAATCATGGGGTACACTCATCTGAAAGACGAACAATCGACTTGCTCAGCTAATTCAACAAAAATCAAGGAAAATACTCGATCGACACCAAGCACGGCAGCCCGCACTTGCAAGCTTGCCCCTTGGGAACGCTCTGAACCACAACTGCGAACAAGTCATCCTCATCGGCTAGCAGCCTGATTGGGTCGTGGGCGCCGAAAACATTGACGGTGCTAAGTATCATATTGTTTCTACTTCTCTTGCTAGCCATTGGAATGACAAATTGAGTTCTATAGATTAAAAACTAGAAAACAAAAAAACAAAAACAAAAACAAAAAATAAGTAGTAAAAGAAAAAATGTACGAATTTTTATTGTCCAATGTAAGGCAACCGGAAAAATGTTTTAAAAAATGTCGTCAAGGCAACCGGAAGAGAAATTAGAAAGTTTTCGTCAACCCTACCAGGGGTTAGAAATAACCCGATGCCCAAAAAAGTTAAGGAAAGAGGGAACGTTTGGCATTTAAGCCCAAACAAAGTCCTCGACAACTTACTATGCTGAGAAAAATAACATGGCTAGCCCAATGCAAATGGCGATTGGTATAGGCGCTCTAAATCCGTTTATAACTGGAGATTTGTTAAAAATCCCACGACAAACTTGTCACCATAAACCCATGGCCATACTGGCAAAAGGGAGAGGAAATCAATTTCTCGGCAACCTATCATGTTAAGGGATAAAGCATGAACCGTCCAATACTATTAAAGCGGCGAGAAGAGAATATCAAGTTCTTTACCAACCCTATCATACTAGGGGGTAGAAGTATGAGATCATCTGCCTAAAGCCAAAAGGCGAGGGGAAGAGGAAACGTTTGGTATCTAACCCGAAGCAAAATTCTCGACAACTCACCATATTGAGAGGAGTAGCATGGCTAGCCCAGTGCAAACGACGATTGGTAAAGACATATTAAATCCGTTGATAGCTGGGGGTTTGCTAAAAATTCCATGAATCTGTTATGTTAAGCTCTTATTTCTGACAGTAAGATTTGGACCATCTCACCCATATCACTTTGATATAATCAAATATATCATGTTAAGCTCTTACCTCTAACAGTTAGATTTTAACCATCATATATATCACAACAAACGGTTTATTTTGTGATCATAATCTGATCACTGGCTTTGTCTGTCATCCAGATAAGTCATCTAGGCATGTGCAATTAGACGCCTCTGCCAAAACCCAATAATCCTGACCTGATCATCTTGGCACGTACAATTAAGCGCCTCCGCCAAACGCCAGGCATATGCAATTAGGCGCCTCTGCCAAAATCTGATGATCCTGACCCGATCATCTTGGCGTATGCAATTTAGTGCCTCTGCCAAACCCTAGGCATGTGCAATTAGGCGGCTCTGCCGAAATCCGATGATTCTGACCCGATCATCTTGGAGTGGGCAATTAAGTGCCTCCGCCAAATTCCAGGTATGTGCAATTATGCACCTCTGCCGAATTTCTCGATCTTAAATTCAGAATTAATTGTTTATCATAACCATAATTATATATCAATCACATCATCACTTATTGCTCAAAATAATATGAAAATTAAGTGATAACAAAACTAAAATTTTCTTTATTCATGATTGCAGGAATGAAGACAAGTCAACAAGGTCAACAAGGAAAGAAGAAAGGAAGTCAAAAATTTGAATTTTCTTATTTATTGCAAAAAGAAGAAAAAATACAAGGAGGTTAAAATTCTCCCAAAAGTTTCAAAGGGTTCTTTGTCTGGTCGATAACTTGTCATCGAGTTTCCTCCACAGAGTATAGAGCCTGGCAACGCAAGTCATCTTTACGAATGGCAAGCTGTTAAGAGAGCTAGAGCCGAGATTCTTCAATCGCCCTGGTTCTCACTACTCCTTCTTGCTCAAGTTGTCATTATTGCAAGACCAACTCTTCTCTTCTTTTGGAAGACTCTTCCAATTTGGCATGGCTGTCTTCCAAAATGGTATGAGATTTCGCGATGGTTTCACGAGCTTGAAGGATCGCCGTCTGACTATCATCTATCTTGAAATCAACATTCTCTAAATCCGTTAGAATTGCTTCTTGACTAGTTCAAAGCTCGGCTAACTCACGAGACCAGATTTCTTCTTGGCGTCACAACTCTTCTTGAAAGAGTGAAGAAGGAGAAGGAGAAGATACTCTATTTAAAAGAGAGAACCCACCCCCTTTGTATTCAGCGCGGAGTTCAGGGCCGTTATGGCAGTTCGACGCGAAGCTAATAGCTTCGCATATTGATCAGAGAATCGTCAGTCGCGAAGGTAGTGGACTAACTTCGCGTGGGTCATCAATCAATTAAAGATCCAAAGTATTTTAAAATTTGCCAATGATAACAATTTTGAAAACTTTGGAGGGGGCTCTATTAGAGGAGAAAATTTAAAAAAAATAAAAATATATAGCTCTGTGGCTAGGCAGACGTGAAGCTATTGATTAGCTTCGCGTCGTCTACAGCGTAGCTCCACGTAGAGGTAAAATGCGAAATTAAGACGTTAACTTTACGTTTAGAGTATTTAACTCCGCGTTGGCAGATTTTCAGAGTCCTTAATTGATTATGATTGAGATTTGGGATTATCTAATATCTGAATTGAGTTTAATTAGAATCCAAAATTAAGAGATTTAAATCAAAATTAAATATTTGATTAGAATCCTTGATGAATACAAAGACCTTCTATTCATATCCCTAAGGAAACTCTTATAACTAACTAAAGCCTATAAATAGCCTATTTGAGGAGACTTTAGGGATCTTTTGCACTTCAAGTTATGCGCGAGAATCTTGAATTCATTAAGATCAGCACAGAGAGAGAGAGCTAGGGCCAGCCATCAACTTCTTCACGTCAGATCGTCAACAGGTTTTAATAGTTAAATTCCATCGCCATACTAGATCCCACTTTTATTGTAAAAAAGAGTGATAATATATAAATCCTCTCGTTTATTTTTCTATTGTTCTTTTCTCGTTGTAATCATCATAATCAATAGAAGAAAGTAAGAATTTTGCGAAGAATAATTATATACTAAAAACTCAGTCGAGTTAGGCTTGGGTCTGGTTGGATGGGCTCAACCAAAGTTTAACCTTGTTTAAGTTCATCTAAGATCATTAAGTCCAAGCCTGATCCAAGTTACTTCACTCCAATCCATTTCATGGTGGAGTAAATAACGCAGGACGGAAGCGAAATTAGGGTTAGGGTTTTGAAAATTAGGATTTGTTTTAGAGGAATTGGGGAAGAAAAGAAAGATTGGGGAAAAACTTACAGGATTTGGGAATCCACTCAGGTTCATGCCCACTCTCCACAAATCTACGAGAAAAGATTTTGATTTTAGCGAATTCCACGCCAGAGATCTCTCAAGAAATTTTCAAAATATCATTCATCTCTTTTTCTTTAATTCTTCATACAAAACCCATATATATAGGAAAACCCTAACAAACCAAATCCTAATAGAATCTAAAATCCTAATAAAATCAGAATTCTAATAAAATCAGAATCCAATCAAATATTCTAAAAATACTAACAAATCTAAATCAAACTAAATCAAATCCTAGTAGATCTCAAAATCATTTCAAATCAAAAATCTGATCTCCATCAGTAAGCCACAAACTCAATTCGCAAGCCTATACCCAAACTTAAAGTTTTTTATAAATATTTTAATCTTCTCTCATATAATCCTACCTCTTTATAAATCTCTCATCTAGCAATTTTGATTTCCATTAGCATGCTTGGATGGCAAGGTGTTACTTAACAGTTAGTACCAAGATCCTAGTCGTCTCGGTGCCCAATGCAAAATTTTCATAAAATTAATAAAAACAGAGTTGAAGGATAATCAACAGTATGAAATAAATCAATCAAAGGAGATGGGAAAAAAAAGAAACGGAGAAAAGAAAGAAGTGAAATAAAAGAGCAAAGAATAAATGTTTGTTGCAATCATCACCAAACTTTATGTTAAAATCACTCGTCCAAGGCTATATTAGATCCAATGCGCATCCATGCTTGAATTTAGTAGGACTATGATTTGAAAGGAAGAGGAACATGCAAGAAAGAATAGAGAAGATACGCAAGAGAGAGAGAGAGTGTGTGTGCACGTGCATGTGTTGGGGGCTTGAGCTAAAATACAAAATGGGTTAGTAGTTAGAACCAATGTTTAAAATAGTGATAACAATAACGTAACGTTTTGACTTTATTAGGTTATATCATATATAGCGTAACACATAACATAAATTATGTAATTTCTTATTTATTTAATAAAATAAATATAAAACTATATAAAATAAATTTTATAAATTAAAAAATAAATTTAAAATATCTAAAAAATAATAATATAAAATAATTTTGTAATACGTAATCTATCCTAATTGTATATTAAGTTTTACAAAAATTATCACATTTATCTTCATAAATTATATTAAATCTGCAACCATAATTTCAGTCATTATTTAAATATGAAAGTAAGATTCTAATTTTTTACTTCAATTCCAGCTATTATCATTGTTGTAATTTATATTTAGTAATGTTCAATTTATTTTATTTATAATTGTTAATTTTAGTTCGGTTAAAAATTAAATAGAATCAACAACTAAGATATTTCAACAATCAGAGAGGAATTACAACAAGCGAATATGAAAACAATCACAAATTAACAAGTTAGCAATTCCACAATCAATCAAACAAGCCAACAACTAATCAAGTAGGAAAATTACAGCAATTCGCTAATAATCAA
The DNA here is from genome assembly GCA_036321105.1 of Dracaena cambodiana. NCBI lineage: Eukaryota > Viridiplantae > Streptophyta > Magnoliopsida > Asparagales > Asparagaceae > Dracaena > Dracaena cambodiana. The sequence continues at coordinate 20,823,400 of JAYEPQ010000008.1, read as the reverse complement.
AATAATAATCAACAACAATATATAGATTATAAAAAAATAATTGTAAATAATGCAATATAACATAATTTAACATAACATTACATAATATAATGTAAAATAATATAATAAACATACCGTTACGGTACGCTGAGTTATTTCCAGCTGCTATGTAGCACTGAGGCTCTGTTAAATTACGTAATGTAATATAACGGGTTTCATAACGCGCTATTTTCAACATTAGTTAGAACCAACACTAGAAGTGGAAAAATGGGTTAGTAGTTTGCAGTAAGTGAACACTATGGGCAAGGTATAATTATAATTCGTATTTCAAATTGCTCTTTTAGCAGTATGAATATGGTTACATATATAGTTTAAAATCCGAATAGTCAACCCAGTGACTATGCTAGAAAAGTTGAACCCCCATGAAATTTCTCTCCTTAGGTAGGGCTTTCGACTCCTTTCTCCTTAACTTTTTAAATAATTTAAATAATTACTAAGTCTAGATAGAGATGGGGATATAGAGAACGGGTTCTTTCGCGTAACCGCGTTGCTATTTATGTGTCGAAGCCCTTTCTGAAAATATACTTTAAGAAAGGGGTATTTACTGGCTTGTCCCTCAAATCTTTATATATTATGATTTTGCCCCCCAAATCTTCATATTTAGAATTTTGCCCCCCAAATCTTATAACTTACAACAATTTTGCCCCCCTCTCTAACTTTCCCTAACACAATTAAATATTTGACTATTTTACCCCTCTTTTCCTCTTTTATTTTCCTCCTCTCTTCTTCTTCTCTCTTCCTCTTCTCTTCTCCTTTTTTCATTATTTCTCCTCTCTTCTTTCTCCTCTCTTCCTCCTATCTTCTCCTCTCTTCCCTAACACAGTTAAATACTGAAAAAAGAGAGGAGAAATAATGAAGAAAATGAGAAGAGAGGAGGAAGAGAGAAGAAGAAGAGAGGAGGAAAGTAGAAGAGGAAAAGAGGGGTAAAATGGTCAAATATTTAACTGTGTTAGAGAGGGGGGCAAAATTGTTGTAACTTATGAGATTTGGGGGGCAAAATTCTAAATATGAAGATTTGGAGGGCAAAATCATAATATATAAAGATTTGAGGGACAAACCAGTAAATACCCCTTTAAGAAATTGATTGGGCATTTATGGAACATAATTGGTGTTTTTTTACTATCCACTGTAATTTGACTCCTACATAATAAGCTTGATGGCAAGTTATTTTGCTTCTTCTTCTTTCTTTTTTTTTTTTTCCAATTGTTGTGGGGGCAATTTGGGAAAAGAACTTTTTGGTGGGATCACCATGGAAGGGGAAATTCTATTTGCGCACGGCAATTTACTCTTGATATTCTGATTACTTTTTATACCAAACTTCTATTTTGAAATACTATCATTTTATCCTCTGCGTCCAAAAAAATTTTCAACTTTACCTCTCACTCCTTTTCTCTAACTCCTCACCCGTCACCCCGTCCCGTCCGATCCCAAATTTTTCCACTTTCCCAATCGCGCCTCTCGACCCACCGTAATCCGTCGCCACACTCAGATCACCCAGCATTTTGACTGCCGCTCCAAATCCATGGCATCCCCGGCCTTCCTTGCCCGGCATCCTATCCATGCTTCTTAGCATTTTTTTTAATACTCTAATGGTTTCATTCAGTCGCATGTTCCCTTCTATAATCTGCACAATGTTGGCAAAATAACGGGAATTAGCCTCATCATTCATTACCCAATCTCCATTGTTTACCTGAATCCCAACCGGATTGTCCACCGGAATATACTGCCTGAGTTGATCCACAAAGGGCAGAACCTCCTGAAACAAAGTGTCAAGCAGCAACACTTCCTCGACAGTAACTATTGCCTTTATAAACTCAAGATTCACAACCATAGCTTTCTCCCTAGCCAGTATGTTGGAGAAGTGGGAGAAGATGGGGTCCAGGATTCGGAGATCCCTTGTGGGGATTGAGGAGCACCTAATGATCGTGCTCTTGCCGTACTAGATGATCTCAGACTGGCTGGAGCGTTCAAAGCGCATCCAGAGCCTCGGTCTCATCTTCTTCTTAGCCGCGTTGATTGGCGTGATGGCCGCGGTGGATTCTGAAGGCAAATTATTGCCATATTTGTTGGTGGTGGTCTAGACGTTACAGATGGGCAGAAGGATTCGGCTAGAGAACTCCATGTTCATGGTGATGTACGGGTTCTCGTTGATGACATCGCGGATCGGGGCAAACTCGGCGTTGAGGTTGGATGGCCACACCTTATGAGATCTCTATTTTCATGCTAGCACCCCTGCGAGGAGTTTGCAGGCTCGTTGTTCAATAAGGAGAAGGGGAAGAAGAGCATTAGTAAAGGATTTGGCTTTTGGAGGACTCTTATTTTGATGCGTGTAACTTTAATTTCATCATCTCGCGCTAAGAATGGCAGCAGCAGCAGCAATTGTCGACTATGCAACCAAGCTCGACATCGAGGGGGTCGCCTTCCCCACGCTCGTCATGCCGCCAGGCTCTTCCAAGACCCACTTCCTCTGCAACACAGGTGTTCGAGGCCTCGAGATCGGCGGCAAGTTTGTGGCCTTTACTAGAATCGACATCTATATTGAGAGTGATGCCATCTCGGCCCGGGCTCTTCCAAGACCCACTTCCTCTGCAGCACAGGTGTTCGAGGCCTCGAGATCAGCGGCAAGTTTGTGGCCTTTACTAGAATCGGCATCTATCTTGAGAGTGATGCCATCTCGGCCCTGGCCGAGAAATGGCAAGGCAAGGCCGCTGAGGATCTCAACGGTTCGCTTGAATTCTTCCGAGATATTGCTGGTACACCAATGCAGAGAGAAAAAGAACAAAAAGCAGAAGTAAAGATTCATTATGTTTATTTCTCAGCCAGGACTTGCACTCATGTGGAGATTCAAGCCATTCGCAAGAAAGAAAAAACTAGCTGGCTTTGAAGGCCGAGGGATCGATGTTGGCAATGTAAAGATCTATATCCAAAATGTCATAGCCGAAGGTGGCTCTTCGTGAGTTTAGAGAAAAAAGTAAAGGGAAAGACGATGAGTTGTAGTTTTTAATTTTAAAAATTTTTAATTTGGAATTTTAAAGGGTAACTTAGTAAAAAGATAGCAAACTTATAATTATTTATAAATTTTAAAATAGTGCGTAAAATGTAAATTTCCGTATGCAAATAGAATTCCCCCCCCCGCAAGCCATAGATGTGTTTGGGGCATTTTGGGAAAATAACTTCTTGTTGAGGCTCACTTCATGTGAGGGCAATTCTAAACGAGCACACCATTTTGACTCAGTGGCACCATTTACTTAGTGAGCAAACCTTCTCTTTAAAAAAAGATTTTTCTTAGTGAGCACTCCAACTTTCAATATTCTCCCTCTCAAACTTTTCTCTACTTCCACATCCTCCCCTCCCAAATCCTAATCACATTTGAGGGAAGTTTATCTTCAATGTAATTTTCTAATCCTAATTTCTCTTTCATTTAATTCATAAAAATTTCCTTTAAAGTTTTAAATAATGGAAAAAAACTATGTACTAATTTAGGGTTAGATTAAAAGTTTAATTTTTTTTCTTATGGTATTTTTCATGTGCTTATCAACTTTTATTGATAAATTGTTTAAATTAATTTAGATAGGAAAATATTTTAATGAATGAATTCAAGATTGAGAAAAATGGAGTTTCGGTTTAGGATTTAGAAATACAAAAATTTGGAAACTATGGGTTCGGATATGTATTTGAAGAGAGAGAGTGATTGTATTGGGAAAGAAAATAATAGAGTGACTGGTAATTTTATCTCAAAAATTATCAAATTTGTAATTCTTTATAACCTAGAGTGTGGTGCTCATTAAGTCAAAGTTGTGTGCCTATTTAATCTTTGGTTTTTCTGCGTGGGGCCTGCCGACAGTGGTTTGGGTGAGTGTGGAGTTTTTTCTTGTTTTCCTCCTCCTCCATGGTTGCTAGAGTTCTCTTAATAAGTTTTAGGGTTTTTCTTGGAGTTATTCCTATCTTTTGGCTTTTCTTTCCTTTCCTTTTTGTTTTTTGGGTTTTTTGGTACCGAGGTCTTCTTTTTCTTTCTATGGTTTTTCTTTTTTCCTTTTTTTCTTTTCTTTTCTTTTTTTTTTTTTTGGGGCATATTCTCTTGATCATACTCGTTGATTCCATGCATTGCACCAATATTTTGAGAAAGGGAGCTTTGGATCCCGTCGAATATAAATATTAGCACCATAGCACTCAAATATATCAATTATCTCTGAAATAAAAGGCCATTTATTAAGTAATTTCTTGTACTATGCAGCTTTTAAATTTTTTTAAGAAAAATATATCATATGGTATTCAAACATTCTTATATGTCCATGCTGACATATTCGGATAATTTACAATTTGCACATTCATAATACCCACTTCTGTCAGATGATGAATATGGTAACTGATACAATATTAATTAATCTTATTTGTTTTTATCTCTAGAATTCCAAGATTCCTAAGCCAATCAGGCATAATCTCTTGCATTTCCTAATAAGGTTCACATTAATTGACCAGCTAAACTCTTTCAGAAACTATTGCTGCTATTATATAATTTCAAACAACTGCTTGTGCTGGACAGTAGTCAACTAGAGGTAGCAGATGTTAATGAAATAGGCTTTAATAGATTACATATATAATCCCTCACATGTGAGTAGACAATAAAATAAAATAAAATTACAATAGTGCGTAAGGAAAACCATTGCAGTGATAATATGGATCAAGGAAATATCGTATCTACTATCACTACAATGCCATTATAATGTTGAGCCTGAACCGAGATTCTTATATGTCGTCTGCCTTTTTGCTCTGAACACGCTATAGAGTAATTCAAATGGAATAATTGATTATCATTGGACTTCCTATCTTAAACTCTATAAATCTTCAGTACCCCATGGGGGCGCTATCCCAATCCTGATCACCAAACTAATTTAGCTACCAATACCCATTTTTGAGGCTTGGGCTCCATTCCCACCGGTTTGTTCCTTCTACTTTTCCTTAGGATGACAGAAGGAACTCAACTGGATACTCAAATGCAGTAGTCAGCATTTCAAGTGATGGCGTTCTTACTAACTCCAGTCCCATGCTAGTTTATAAGAGCCCGAGGAGTAGCTTTCCACATTATATTGCTAACTGACACCAAAACAACAAAAGGAGCAAATTAATAACATCTACCCACTCCCAAGCTAAAAATTTGGGACTTTTTACACCCTAACTAGCTACTCAAACGGTACTTTAGGGAGATTCTGAACCGTGCAGGAAGGTTTCCCATCGCATGACTCACCAACTTGATCTTCCGCGGGAATGGTATGTCTAAACAGGCTTGGAAAAAAGGGTACGGTCTTGCTTTCTTGCCACTCAAGTGTACGACGGATGCCATGCCTAGGCCCCGTCACTTCCCTTCCCTAATCTAACAAAGAGTCCATAGAGAGGTTAGCTGGCAAGTTCTTGTTTTCAATGGGACGAGGAAAGAAAACACGGTGGATGGGAGGACAGGGTTAGTGAATCAAACAAGTCGATGAAATCCATCTCAGAAGGGAAAGTCTTAAACAAAATGAAAACACAGGCTTTTGCCAATGGGTCGACGTCTCAGCCTTCTTTCCTTCCCTAAGGGACAGTCTCTTCCGGAACTGATTGGTCCTTCCTTGAGTAATCCTTTGTTGGATCCGGTCCCTTCTTTCTTCTTTCTCATTTTTCACGGTACTTCCCGAACTGGCTAACCAATGCCTCTTTCTCGCTCGTTCCATTCTTTTTTAGTAAACGAGATCCCCTCTCTTTTCCTTATCTGTTAAAGAAATTGTACCTTTCCTCCGCTTATGAGCGAAATAAAGATCCAACTTCTTCCTTTCCTCAGGTTTTAGATTCAAAGAGAGATGTCAAGCAAGCACCAAATCTGAGCACCCAACTTGCCTGACCTGCCTCTTCCACTAAACCTCATTGCTCCGAATAAGGTTATGAAGAGAACAAGGCAATTTTGCAAAGACATATTCGCGCAAAAGCCCATTTTTCGATGAATAAGGACATCAGTGTAGGAGTCAAGCAGGAAAGCAAGGTTACGAAGTAAACCGTCACTCTGAGTTTCGTTGTCTTACTATGGATGTGGATTCATTAGTAGCTCCAGCGAACTAGTGGCATGATAGGGAAAGGAAGGAGCCTAGCACATTCATACACACTTGCCAGCTTTTACTATTTGTACTAAGAGAACAAGGTGTTCTTGCAAAGACATATTCGAGCAAAGGCTGTTGAAAAATAGGCATATGGATAATAAGTAACTTTAAATAGGCATGGACAGAAATATACCCCTCCTTTCAATGGTGAATGTCGGAAATCTTCCCGGATCACCATTGATGGACATGAAAAAAGATCTACTAGGCTGTCTTACATATCCCCAAAAGCAAAACGGCTCCCTTCCTTCCCCATGTGGAAGAAGTTTACACATAGTGGGGGGCCTACAACTTTGACCTCAGTATGAAAAGCATCTAGTAATCGAAGGTGGTCAATCTTCCCACTTCTTTGGTATCTTGACTGGAGAGCATGAAAACAAGACTGGAAGAATAGCAATCATATAGATATAGATTGGCGCTTCCTTACTTTCATCCAAAGTAGCGATTCCCTTTTTCGCTCTGAAAAAGTCAATAAAGCGAGTACTGTGAACCCCTTACAACAGGAAATTGGATAGTTATGATTGGATTTGACTTGCCAATTGTAATTGCACTTTCACCCATGATGGGAGCTACAAACTTGGTCTACAAAAGTTTCTGTCACCACTTTCAATTGAAAGAGAAATTCTAGATCTGGTGTGGCAAGAGCTTTCGGCTTTTTTTTAGGCTACGGAGTTGTGAAGAACCAAATAGAAAATCCAATCATAGCGCAGCTTATGTCATAGCAACTTGGAGCAGCCGCGACACGTAGTTCCTTACTGTTAGCTAGATCTCGCTGGTGCCACCTAAACAGTAGGTAGGTGGTGGGTGTGTGACATTAGATGTTGTCGTTCGTGCACCTGTCTCCAATAGAAAAATGAGTGATCCGTTGCCCTGCAGATCATGATCTTCACCATCCGGTCCCCGATGGCCAGCAGGGGATTTCGTATAGCAACTCATTCGTTTGCACTGCACGTTCCCAGTAGACTGGATATGTGTTAGCTGTAGGAAGTATGGTTATGAAAGTGACTTTGATGCGCTAGTTCAGGTTCAATTCCTTGCTTTGTGCTAGCGGACCTATAGGTTGGCTTGGGGCTCCGCACTCTCTCTTTTTGTGTGGTACGATGCCGGAGAATGCATCAAGGCGGCGAACAACAACAACACAACTATATTTTCTTTTTCCCTCCATGAGATGAGCCTAGTGCATTGGACCGATGGATAAGAGAACTGAGCTGGCCCAAAAAGCACATCGGGCGCTCTACATACGATGTAGATTCTATCAAATACATATTGATTTTTTTTCTAATGGATCCAGAATAGATAGATATCTTGTCTCATCCTTCGATAGAAATAGGGGTTTCCCTTTTATATTAATAGATTCCGTCTTCTCTATATCCCTTTGTTGTAGGTTTTAGTTGAAAACAAGTGCACAGTAATTATGTAACGTGATTAAGGATGTGCTCGAGACAAGGCTAACTAGTTTCAGGATGGAAATGCAAATCCATTTGTAGGCCTTCAAGAGTAATCAACATTAAGCCTTTATCTCTCTACATTAATTAGTTAGATGAACTTACCAAGCATATTCAATACAAAATCCCCTCTACTTAAAGCATGCTATTTGCTAATGGCTGCTGGCATTGTTTTTGTTGATAAGACTAGGGAAATGATGATTTTCTAAATTATAAACATGGTGATAGCTCTAGAATATAAAGGATTTTGGAAGCAATATCATGATACTAGAATATAAATGCAGCTTTATGGAGATTAGGTGAAAAAAGAGGATATATTACACATTTTGGCCAGAGATACCTATGACTGTTCAATTCTCTGAACAATGATTTATTAGAATGCTCAGAAGAAGATATCTGAGATCCTCATGATACCTGCGATCCTCCAAGCATATTCAGTATAAAGTCCCATCTATTTATGCATGCTATTTGCTAATGGCAGCTGCCATTTTTTTATTTTTTTTATTTTTTTATGTTGACACGACTAGAGAAATGATGGTTTGAAAATTACGGACATGCAGATAGCTACAGAATCTAAAGAATTTTGGAAGTAATATCATTATATTAGGATACATGAAATGAAACTTTATGCAGGCTAGGAGAGGAAATGAAAATATAATACACATTGTTGGCCAGAAATGTATTATGATTAATCAATTTCTCTGAGCAATGATTCAATGGATGTTCATATTAAGGATTGATTAGAAAGATCAAACTAGCAACGGTGACCAAGTGATTTTTTTTCCAGGTGCAGGCTAGATTGGCCGCGATACAATGTGACATCAATCCAAGCGAGATCCAGATTTGAGACCAAAAACGAACCTCAAGATCCGATCAAATCCGAAAACAAACCTGGATGGAGGCGGAGAAGGGGTGTCAGGGAGAGGGAAGGAGAGAGTGAGGGAGAGGAAGGTGTGACATCCCAAATCACACAGGTGGGTCAAGTATATATAACCCAATAATGAATAAGATGTCACCGGCAGTCACTCTCAATACCATAGTGTACGAGACTAATTTTGTTTTTTATACAAACACAATCATAAGAAAGAGATATAGAAGTACGCAAATATAAAATATATGCCATAGGTCTGAATCTATCTGAATATCACAGACATGAAAATAGTAATATATATATATACACACACACACACAGAGAGAGAGAGATAATAAGCAATAATACAAAGCCAAATCATGTAATACTATATAAAACCAGATGAAAGGGTGGTATGTGGCATACTAGTAGGAGACAATGTAAGAGGTGTATGCACATGGCTCATGAAGTACGTAGTAAGTATAATATAACATGAATTATGAAGTATATGATATATATGATATTATATGGTTACGCATATAAATCATGAAATACATGGTATGTAAAATATAATATGAATCATGAACTATATGATATACATTCTATCTTATTATTTGGAACTGGGGGAGTATTTATGTGTCCTAGGAGTATACTGTACATATTTGATACCACAACCCAAATATCGATTTTCATATGAACCAGATGGTATGCCATTAGGCGAACTGGATATCCCATGCATGCCTGGGATCACAGTCCAAATACCGGTCTTCACACGAACCAGATGATACGCTGCTAGGTGAAACAAGCAAGAAAACCGATAGTTCTAATACACTGATCGACTAAAGCATCCAAACAGGATAAGAACTCCCAAAATACTTATATCATTCCACCACTCATTTCTCTCATACCCAAAATGTAGTATATGCTAAGTATCACTGTATCAAGGAGTCATATATAATAAGAGTATATGGATCAATAATCATGTGAATATGAGATGGCATGTACAACGTTATTAGTAAGTACAAGAGTTACAGAACATGTTTACGTGAGCGAAGTATCATTTCCGTGCGAAAATAACATGTACAAGTAATAACATATGAAAATAAATATGCGTGTATGTATATCAGACATATGCACAAACATGAAATGTATGCCTAAATATGAGCTATAACAAATCTGAACTCACCATATACAGATAATATTAAGAGTGATTTAATATGTGTATATGAGTATCATATCATTAATCAAGTAGTATATGCACTAACATGATAAATGTGTTTATGCTGCTACAACTTAGTGGACATGTTAGACTTTTAGGTCTTGTTTGACTAGCACAAAATAAAATTATAGCTTAAGATTTTATAAAGTTGTAGAAAATTTAATTATCTTTCTAATAAATCTTGAATGAGCTAAATTGGCGTTCCGGAGCAAAAGTTATGATTATTCTATGATGGAACTACTGTTATGGACCTGGTACAGTAGTAAGGAAAATTTCTGATTTGATTTGATCGGGATAAGATATAAATTAGAACCTAAGATTTATAATAGTTGTACATAATTTAATTAGCTTTCCAATGAAATTTTAATGAGCTCAATTGAAGTTTTAGAGTAAAAGTATGACTATTTTACCATAGACTTATTTTTGCAGAACTGCTGACCTAGTGCAGTAACAATTGATAAAATTCCAGATTATTTTTTGATAGAAAAATAAATGAATTAGGATGAGTACTAGTTGGAAGAATTGTAGTTTAGCTAATTATCTTTCTAATGACATTAGAATGAGTCAGTCAGAGTTAAGAAAAAAAAGTTATAATAGTTCTAAGATGGACTATTGTGTATATAAGGATAGTGATACATTTTGTGCATGTATAACATGCATCATGTGAAACATATAATGAAACTCAAAGTAAATACAAATTTAAGTATATATAATCTTAAAAATATTTGATAATGCCTATGATACATATATGAGGTGATTGCATCAAGAAGTTACAAATTTAAATTATTTAAGAGTGTGCCTTTATTGAACCCAAATCGAAAAAGAATCGATATTGATGCGATAGCTTTTCTAACGTAGAGAAATTTTCCAAAAATTACTCTAGAGAATAAGGACAAGTGCTGGAGAAGTTCTTTCTAGAAGATTAAGGTTCATTTGGAGAGGTTAAACTAAAAAACAAGGTACATATAGCAATTTAATTGATTTTTAGCCCGCTCTCAGATTGAATATTTGCCGATTTATCTGAAAGAATTGGAGAAGGAATTAGGGTTGAAGATCTGAAGTGAAAATAGTGAGGAACATGAGAGGAAGAAACCTAATTTTTCGTAAATTTTTCTGAACTTATTTGATGGGTCAAACTGCTGCTGGAAGGTGGCTACTCTGCAATATTAAAAACCCTTAAACTTCATCTTAATTATAACATTGGCATTGGGTCCAATTCAATCCAAAATTGGTTAAGGATAGCTGTTGGACTGTTGAAGATGATTCTGAAGTTGGTGCATAGGTTAAAATTGGAATTCTTGATTTAATTTGATTATTTTAATAGGATATTTGTCCAAAAATCGACTGATCCGGAATAATTCAAGAATAATATAGAAAAATATAAAAGTAATAAGATAAGAGGTCTTCGCTCTCTGAAAATTGAAATTGAAGACTAGATTGAAATATATAACTCAATTACTTGGTATTCGCCCATATCAGTATCTGGGCTCTCGAGCTAATACGGATAATACGGAATAAACCGATACAATAGTTTAAGGATTAGAGTCATTACAAAGAGAGAGGGGAGGTAGGGGGAGAGAGAGGGGGAGATTTGTGGGAATTTTATTAGGTTAGGAAGTATATATGCGCATTGGTTATGGTAGATTTTTCTTCTTTTTTCCTCCATTTGAGCTGCAAAGATCAAACAAACATGTTTAAAAGTGTAAATTGTATACAGAAACCATCCTCAAGTTTAATTTTAACAATGTAATGTCTCACATCTATTGTTTTCCCCTGCAACTTTGATAACATTGAATTAACTGGCAAATAGGGATGAGCATCAGTCAGTTTCGATTTCATATTTGTCTATTTTCACAAAATCAAACCAAACCAATTACGAATGGGAACCAAATTGAACAAAACTAAATCAATTAGGTTATTTGATTCCAATATTCTGAATAAAACCTGTTTAAAAATTATAATTATAATTATTTTAGTAATCATATCTTTTTAAGATATCCAATTGGTAAATTTATTATCTATAATAAATATGTATATATATATATGTATGTATTTATACATATATACATGTATGCTTATGTGTGTGTGTGTGTATATATGTACACACGTGCGCCCGCGCACGCACACACATATGTATTGTTTAAATAATTTAGTCGGTTGGGTCTGGTTTCGAGTTTCAAAGTTTAAAATCGAAAACCGGCCGAATTATTTGTGTCCAGTACGGTTTTGCTTGTTCGGATTGGTTTCAACCGGTTATTTCGTTTTTAACCAAACTCTACTATAGTGGGGGTGATTGTTTGGATTTTGGGTATGGTTGCTTCGGTTGGTTCTTGCATAGAAAATGTACTTGAGGAGGGTGTTCTAAGGATTGACAAAGATTTTGATATTCTTCACTTATTAAAAAAGGAGAAAAAGAATGCACAATTTGAGAGCAAGAAGCACTGGACGAGTATGGATCAATTTCAAAAAGTGTTGAAAGAACTGAATAAAAAATCTCCAAAAAACCGAATAAAAAACTTCAAATTATAAATAACTCTTGAGCGGTGAATCACTAGAGAGATAGAATAGTGAGATGAGTATTAGAGGGAGGAAGCCGGAAAACCAAAAAAAAGCTTGCTTGAGAGATGAAAGTTGAGGCCAATGGCCCAATGAGGCGTGCAACATGCTTGAATCTTGATGTTGAGCCTTATTTGCTTTAAGCTTTTTTATCACTTGATATTTGCTTGAAATTTAATCGAATATTGTAGAATTTATTTGGAAGAAATTTATTTGTAGAAATTTTTGAGAGAGTTGAGAATTGAGAGGAATTTTAAGAGAATGAATTTATTTGTATGACAAGTAAAAATGGAAGAGATTAGGAGTTATTTATAGGGAAAGAAAGTTTTTTTTTTTTTTTTTTTTTCTTTTGCAAATAAAACTTGCAAAAAATACCCTCCAACGGCCATTTTGACCGTTAGGGGAAAAAAATTGCAAATTTTTTTTTTCAAGAAACCCCAACAGGTATAAAAATAGTCGTTGGGGGTCTTTGTGAAAAAAAAATTGCAAAAAGCCCCCCATAATAGTAATAAACGGATATATTTAAAAAAAAAAAAAGGATCGAGCCGTGCTTGGCATGTGCTAGGTACGTCTCAGCCTGGGTGGGTTGCGTCATGCCGGATGCGGACAGTGCATGGCCAACATACCACTCAGCCCATTTACCACCCCTAAATGTCCTCCTTTGGAAACTCTCAACTGAAAGCTTGCCCCCCAAATCCATAGAACTCCAAGCTATCTCCCCCCAGAATCTTCTCAAGAAATAAAGATAAAAAAAACAATTCCCCACACGGACCACATCCTCATCCGCCCAACCATCACCCCCATTCCTCCAATCCCAACTCTTCATCGCCTCCCACATCCCCTGCCATCCCCACTACTATCCCCCGCTCATCTTACTTTCTCCCTCTCTTCCTCCACCGCCTCCGCCGCTCCTCTTGGCCCAGCAAGTGCCCATTCCAGCAGCCACCGCCTCCGCCGCTCCTCTTGGCCCAGCAAGTGCCCATTCCAGCAGCCCCCGCCGCGCGTGATCTCTTTGGTGGTGGATCCAGCATCGGCGACGTGAGGCCCGATGGAGCATAGGGGGTATGTTCAAAAGAGGCTGGGGATCAATGTGCCGGCTTTGGTCACGGTTGCTGGGCCCAATCTGATGCTACTGTTGGGCTTCTCGTGGGATCAGATGTGGATGAGGCGGCGGCCAAGAGAGGGGAAATTTTAAATATGCACCGCGTTCCTTTTAGTGAGCCCTAGATTCTTCGTGAGTGCCATGTAACTTATAAAATTAGTGTTTTTTTCTTAGCGAGCACAACTTATTTTTCCAATTTGACTTTATCTTCTCCAAACATTTTTTCATATTGAGCACCACACCTATTTCTCCTCTTCTCTTCTCTGATTCCACTTCTCATCTTTTCAGATTCGCTCGCTCAAAACCGCTCCCAATCACCGCAGTTGTCTGGGTTCGGTCCCAATTGATGTGAAATCACCTCTAATCTCTCGAAATCGCTAAATTTTAGAAAATATTAGTTACAAGATATGAGAATAACAACATATAAGTTTTAAATAAACCACATAAAAATTCTCTTGTCGAGATTCCAATCCCAACCAGAGAATCTACCATCCGATTCCACCAAACCGGACAAGAAGTTCACTGGCCGGGGGTGGCGACCCGAACCGCCTTCTAACCCAGCAAAAAAAAAAAAAAAAACCGTTTCCCCAAAATTATTCTTCCCAAATGCTAAATTAAAATATTTCAATCACAAGTTTCACCAATTTGACTCAATAAATTATTATACATATCTCAAAATAAGAAGAATTATCCGACAAAACCAATTATATTTTGAGATCATCCATCTTCTTCACTTCCTCCACTCTATGAATAACGGATTCCTCTTTTGGATTTGCAAACAAAAATAACTTCTAACGCAAATTTAATAATAATGCTACATAAATTGGATAAAGAGGATATTAAGATTTAGGGTTTACTCTCATAAATTTTCTTTTTTTTAATATATTTGGTTGTGCATGAGAAAAACATTTTGAATGATTTGAGAATGAGTTCAAGAGGGATGGTGCTCACTAAGAAAAGAGCCAAATCCATTTTGGGGGAGTTTCTAAAGGAGCACACCTTTTTTCCTAATGAGCCCACTTTATAGCTGTTCAGTCCGAACCAAAATTACACTGTAAAATGGGCTCATTAGGAAAAGTGGTGTGCTCCTTTGGAAACTCCCCATTTTGGTCCAAAAAAGAAGGAGCAGCCTGGTACTCACTAAGAGGAAAGTGGTGCATTTAAAGTAAGTGACTTGAATTGAAAATTTTGTGGCTTGCGTGCGTTTACGTAAATTATTCTATTACCAAGGGCTTTACTTCATATTGATATTCATATTCTTATGTAACTAGGAAACAAAAGGTCAATATATACTGCCCGAGCGAGCATTGCTCATCTGAAGGGTATAAATGGACAGATTTGAATACATGAGTATTTCTATATTTGTATTTGTCTTTTTATATATGAAGCAAAAAAATTGAATATATATAGTAAGAATATGGTAAAAACCATATTTGATATTAATGGATACGGTTACGGTCTGGATTTTTAAATATTCATGTGATATAAAATGCCATTAAACATTTCAAAAAGGTTTTTTTTTTTCACAATGAAGAATCTAGCTACCCAAGAAAAAAAAATCTTAATAAATAGATTAATTCAATCACACGGAACAAGAAAAAAAGATTAAATGAACAAGAAAGACAGAAAGGATTTTTCCTTAAGAAAACATTTTATTAAAAAAATATAATAAAAGAGATCAAAGATTTGTTAGGGACAAGAAAATAATGGTGTCTATAATACATGAATTGGTGAATCAACTCTGTTTTATTTTTTTTTCCTTCAGTTTTATATAGAGATGATGTTAAGTTTATGGGGCGGAAGCAAATTTTGACATCAATGAAGTAAAGACAAATCTTGCAATTAGACTTGACCCTTATTGAATTATTAGGATGAGATTTGATTTGGTTTCCATACTTCATAGGATTCTATTTCTTATTAGGATTATGGAATCAAATAGAATCCCTTTTGACACCTTCCATCTAAGAGATAATTAAGTCAAATTAAAATTCTAATTCTTTAAAAAAAAAAATCGTTGACCACAAACCTCTTACCTACATAGAAAAGAAGAAGAATGAAATAAGAGGGAAGGAAGAAGAAGAAGAATTGATCACATCGTTGCCTCAATGACTGAGCCAGGCAGAGCCTGACACCGCAAGACCCACTAATGGCTTTTCAGCTCAGGTCTACAGAAAAACGGATGTTGAATTGTTAAATTGATTGTAACCATTTTAATAAAATATTTAATAACTGAACTACTGAATAAATGACTGAACTGTTATATTTAACTATTATATATGTTAAATTACTGATCCATAGAAAAGAGATAAGATTGAGCACGGAAATTGATATATTGTGCAATTAGTGATTGGTCACTAAATTACCATACTAATATTAATGATTTCTATTATTACTGATATTGTTACTAAACTTGATGATCATTATCAATTAATGTTATTGTACTAAAATCGACTTAATGATTCAAACTGAATTGAACTAAATAGACATGGGATTTTGGGACAATTAAGGGATTTTTGTAAATTGATAGTTGAATGTAACTGTATCATTGTTTTCCTTACGAGAGGTCAGTATAGGTTCCAATTAAACTACCACTGTTTCCCTACAGAAGGATTGAGATATGCTTCTATCAGCATGACCACTGTTTCCCTTATGGGAGGGTCGGGATATCGTCCAGTCAAACCTCTGTACCATTTTCTGGGGAGTTAATAGAGATGTCTTCAGACCAGTTAACTTTATATTATCTTGACTTTCCAAATACCATAATTAAAATATTGTTAATTAAATGATTGTAATTAAGATATATAAATTGATAATTGCATGAAAGTTTTCACTGTTTCACACACACATATGATTCTATTTGACACAGTGACACAAATTTCCATACATGATTTTACTGTATGTATTATTGAATGTTTTACCTATGATCATTGATTGTGTATGAATAGTTACGATCATGTTTTAGAGATAAAACTGTCTGAGATGGATCAGGATTTAGCTTATTTTTAAGGACATGCGGAGTTGCAAAACTAAGAATTACTTAACTGATTAGATTTATCTCTGAGACTTTATTTTAACAAAATTTTAGTAAAGATGTAATAAGTGTTTGATTGGCATGCATTGATTAAGACATATTTAGTGTATTTTACAGTTATTTCTCATGTTATGTTTATTTGGATATTGTTTAATGCAAACTTATTTATATTTGAAATAAGTTATTGTTATCATTGGGTTTATTATTTGTCCATATTTCGTTGTCTATATATTGAGATTGATCGTGTTATCACACGACACCTAATGACTCAGCTATACATACTTTGGATAGTGGGACACTACAACTTCTTTCACTTTATGTTGAGACTTCTATTGGGATTTACTAATGACATCTACTATATAAATCTACCCTTTGACTCTCAAAAAAAAAAAAGGTTTGTAGATACTAAGATTTATCCCTAACTTTTCTGAAAAATTGTGGTCACTAAGTATTATTGGTTGTGATTCAAATTCTTTCAATTTTAATTCCACTTTCTTCTACCTTTTAATTCGATTGGGCTTATAATACTAATCCTCAGTTTCATAGATTATTCATAAACCTAAAATAATAAACATATCATAAAGTTTGTTTTTTAATTAATTGAGTACTAAATTAACAAACTTTTGAAAACGTTACCTTTTATACTTACTATTGGAAGACCAAATGAACATTATATCCCATAATATTTAGTATGGAATGAAGATATATACTATATAGCTAGATCAAAGTAGAATTTTTATTGAATGTGGACACGCTATTTGGATAAGTTGAGAGGATTTTATCTTATCTGATTTTAAATTAGATTAGAATGAATCAGATCACAAATCTCAATAGATAAATATAATCGTGACGAGATTCAAGACATGTTATATTAATGAATAAATATAATCAACACGAGATCGAGATGAATCTATGATAACAAATTCTGTACTTCGAATACCATAACTTCTTATTTTCGAAGTCCAAATTAAGAAAATGAATAAACCAAATCGATTAGTTCTACGAGAAGAATACAAAAGTGGTCTCAGATATGGGCCTAGAGCCCTTTGGAAGGTCAATAGTTAGCCATCAAGAGTGGTAGGACTGTCAATCATTAGCCATCCAGACACATGGGACCTGTGGGCCTATTTTCTTAGACTTAGAGGGTCCAAAACTGGCTCATAAGTGTTCCGTCAAAATTCAGGCTCGATAACAGTGGTTTTAGATCCGGGCCCTACAGCCCAGATTTTTGGAAGGTCAATGGTTGGCCATCAAGAGTGTGGGGACTGTCAACTATTGGCTAACCAGATACATGGGATATGTGGACCAGTCTCTTAGGTTTAGAGGGTCCAAAACTAGTTCATAAATGTTCTATCAAAATTCAAGCTCAATCAGAATTGACTAAGACTCGCAATAGGTTTGACTGCAATTCAACGAGCGAAAGTAATCCGAATGTGGAATTATTTTTATCATATTTTCTTCATCAAAAGTCACAATATGGCATCTAACTAGTTGCTTTAGGGCTATGCAAAGTAATGAATCCCATGGTATTGCTTTATTAAAGAGATTTACCCATCATAAAAGAGTTGAGTCCATACATAAAATTGGTAAACCTTTCTTAGTCTCTATATGAAATTGTGAGATGAGTACGAAAACATGTGTCAATAGAATGTCTATCATTAGTTTCTCATTATACAAAAAGATTCAAGTGGAGATGAAAAACTAAGGCCCGAGTTTAGCAATTTCAGGGAGCTGGATAGAGTCTCTCATCTCGAACAAAAAAAATCAAATCAATCATCTCAAAGTAGGAAAACTAAAGAATTTAAGTTAAAATCAAGATCTTATCGATGTTGGACTCTTAATTCAGTGGAATGAGAATGGATACGTGGCTACTTTGTCGACACCCTCAAGACTTTAGAACTATCGACCATAAGATTTTAGGGTCTGGGAGTATTATGCCACATTACTACCAAACTATCACTAAATCGAAAAAAGAGGTCATGCTTAGATGGTAGAAAATAAATAATTGAATGGATTAAAGTCTTGATTTTAAAGTGACTTTTATTAACTAACCAACAATGGAAAGGTTTCAAAGTTCGAAAATAGTCCATAAAGTGATTCAATTTGATTGAGATACAAAATATATTCATCACTGTGATTGGCACAATGGGGCTGAATCAGCTTAGGGCTATTATTATTGTCAATTTTGGTCAAGTAATATCACCAAGCCAAAAAACACCAAACAGGAATCGGGCTGAGGGCCAAATCATGAACTAATCAGGTTCATTATGCGACTTTTGACTTCAAATAACATGTAAGAAAATTATTAGTTAACAAGGGAAAATAACAAAGGTAAAATACATACACGGGGATAATGAGGTCCAGCCTCAGGCCTATGTCCTCGATGGAAGGTAGCTGTTTGGCGCTTATTTTATATTAGAATCAGGGTTACAATTTCTCAAGCTTTCTTTATTCTCTATCAATTACAAGTACGCAGGGAGAAAAAATGAGAGGATTATCAAGGTTTAAGAGAGGACCCTGTGAAGATGAGGCTTTATTCATCTTCCTTTTTGTAGAGGAGGGGTGTATTTATAGCTATCTGATGATAGAGTCGTAGTTGAATTTCAATACTATTTTTGGATATGAGGGAAATTTTGTTGCCTTGTAGAAAAAGATTTGCTTGTTATAACCAAACTAATTTCCTTATCTCGGAGTGTTCTGGTCGACGAAGGATCCTTATGCCTCCTCACCTTGCAAGCTTCATGGGCTCTTGCTTAATAGGTCTTCTCTTTTGCAGGCTTGGACCAGTTGATTTTTGAAACAACAATAGTCCCCTACTCTTGAGTTTATTCCAATGAGCCTTAGAGTAGCTGGTACTATTTCCAAGTCGGTTTGTCATTTGGGGGTGAATTGCGTCGCGGCCTGATTTGATCCAAATTAATATAGGCCTTATTAACTATTACCTTGGAAAATGTGGGTGCATCATGATAGTGAGTGCAAAGGATCTGATAAACTGATACACGAAGATTGCCTCGTGCTTTGCACATGGATCCACGTGACTTGATCGTACGGTTGAGATATGTTGTTTATTCGAATTTGAATTCAATGGATTTGATTGGAAGATGAATAGTCACATCCATTTTGCCGCCCTTCACGGGTTTAGCCCTCTTGAGGTAGCTTATAAGATGATGGTAAGATGTTTGATAACCTTAGCCATGGAAAGGGTATTTGAGATCAAATTGGAGAGTTTTGAGAGCATCTGGGGTGAGGTGTCAGTGATGAGTGAATATCAACTCTCACATTGAATTGAGTCACCTGATAAACTCTTTGCAATTCTCTATAAGAATCATCATAAGTTTCTTGATTCTTAACTATTTTTCATTTCAAAGTGGACAGAAAACTCAAGAAGTGATGTTGTATAGGATGAAGGGTCTCAGGTCAGTGGCCTTGTGGTTCTTCGCTTTCTAAGCAGCATTGCTTTATAATCATGGACTCTTACAGCAAGGACTTCCAAGGTCTGAAAGTTTCTCAAGTGTTGTGCTTGAGCATCGACGGTTGGAGTTTGAAGGACTCTTGGAGGCTTCAAGTGTTTTACTTGAGCACCAGTGATATGGAGGTAAAAGTCTCCAACTTCTGCGGCATTGCTTTTAGTTTACTTTGGCTAGGCTAGCATTTGGATCAAGGAGCAAGTCTTTATCCAAGCATCATACTCTAATTTTAAGCACAAGGATTGTACTCATCTTTAAGTTGTCCTGAGAAATTGTCTTGTATTTGTTGACGAATGAATGAAGAAGTTGGTGTTTGCTCGATCATTGCTTTCTTCTATTGAATTTGATGTTTTCTTCTGTTAAGATGTTAATCGATACGATAACAACTAGTCTCTTGAATTGTCGAGTACTTTTGTAGGCATGACCGAATAGTTCTATTGTTACTCTGTCATGTTAGCTTGTATAAATCTTGCTAATTTATTCTAAGACTTTCAGACATAGGAAAAGAGAAACTTTGTTAGTGGAAACGACAAATTTACAAAATTAGGCACTTTTCTAGTTGGGCGTGTTGATTTCTCGAAAGTCTTTTTTGACCTTTCTGATCGCTTGTGCACTAATCGCCTTGATGCTAAGTACTCGCCTACTTGAAGCATGCCGAGTTTAGAGTGGTGGAACATCAATATACTGCAGTGATGCACTAAGAATGCGGCATCTTTTGTAGCTGCAATGCCCTTAGGTGAGGTATCTTTTATTTTCCGACCATTAGGGTTCGTACCGGTCTGCTAAAAGTGAGAGAACTCGCTATGGTTGCACCGAAATGGTAGGTACATGACATGCTTCCTTTAGGGGCTTGATCGAAATGGTAGGTACACGAGAGAACTCGATGAGGATTTAAGCTTGGAGAGAGCATCGGCTTGAGCGTTGTCTCCTTTAGGGGTTTGTCCGACTTGTACCTTCACGAACTGATTGATGAGCCCCCTCATGTAAAAGAGGTATTAATCTAGCATTTATTCTTAATCTGGCCTCGTATTCGTTCTTGATCTGATTAATTAATTCAAATCAGGCGCATGTTCTAACATTTCTCCTTCAAAGCCAGATGGATGATGTCAACTCTCCTTCCAACTAAAGATTGGAAGAGAAACTTGCAACATAGATGGCCCAAGTATTATCCTTGGGATTTTTTTCTGGGCTCACGTCTTCTTAATTATTAGCCATCATAGCGTCATGCTTTTGGCCATCTCAGGTAGGCCATTTTGGCTTCCTTGCTGATTATACGTTCAACAATGAAATCGATTTGCAACTGGGCCTATATGGCATGTATTTCATTTTGAATTAACTCAACTTGACCTTCAAATATTGCATGCGCCCAGATATTTCAATATCTACAAAATCTATCTAGCAATTAAAAATGTGCGCGTTTGAAGTGGGTGCATGAAAATGGAGAGTTGCTAGATGCGCTCCAAACTTTTCCTAGTGAGCCCCAATTTCTTAGTGAGTTCCAGCATAGTTTAAAATATGCTCCTTTTTCTTAGTGAGCTCCATGTTGTTTTTCCAAGATTGTCTCTATAACCACTAACCCCATGTTTTTGCGGAAAAATAGAGCTCACTAAGAAAAAAGTGAATCTCATTAAGAAAAATACGGGGCTCACTAAGAAAAAAAGGGTTTCACTAAGAAAAAAATGGGGCTCACTAAGGAAAAAAAAAAAGGGTCTCACTAAGAAAAAAATAGACTGCATTTACAATTTCCCTTCCGTTTCAATCTTCTCCGCTCCAATTTCTCCCTTCCCTTTCAATCTCCTTTACCCAGAGCATCTCCTAACGTGTCGCGTCCTCCGCGCTCTACATCGTGTCTCTCGTTCACAGGGAAAAACAACCCGCACCTTGTAGTGGGTTCCCTTTGTAGAGAGTCTATAGAAACTTATTAGTCGGGCTAGCAATTCCGGTCAGTAAGTGGACTAGACGGACCGAGCACCCCGGCCAAATAAGGATTACACCAGGGTTACAGCCCCGGCCAATGTTTTAAGGCTATTTATTCGTAAATAAAGCATGTCATGAATTCAATCCCGACCAAATACAACAACTGGCCGAGATTTTCGTCCCAGCCGGTTGTTGAACAAGTCGAGGTGTACTCTCTGACCAGTGTTTTCATTCTCATAGCCACACGGGACACGCGACTATTCTTAATATAATTAGAAGTTTTGAATATCATATTCTTAATTCATCGTTCAAATTATGTTTCATATTGAATCCAAAAATACTTTAAACATACCTCTAAACAATAAGATTCATCCATTTTGCCAAAGTTATAGTCTTATTCTCGATCTTCTTCAATCTCTTCTCAACTCTCAAATAGAGATATATCTGCACCCAATTTACAAAAAAATAATAAAAAAAACTCAAACAAGTCCTATCAATCTTATGCAAGTAATGAGAATCAAATTTTGGATGGGACTTAGAATTTGAAGCATGGATTTTTATTTTTTATTTTTTAATTCCACTCGCGTTGGGTTTCAGAAGAGAAAAGAAGAATTTGGGGTTCACTAAGAAAGAAAAAAAAAAGGAGTAATAAAATGGAGGGAATGGGGCTCACTGAGAAATGTGTAAGGACTATTTGGTCCAAAAATAAAAATAGCAAACTTGTAAATAAAGGGAAATTCTATTTGAGCACGACATTTTACTCTTGGCGCCCTGATTTATCTTTACACTAAACTAATATTTTGAAATACTGCCATTTTACTTTCTGCGTCAAATTATTTTCCAAAAATGCCCCTCCTCTCTTTCTCTAACTCCTCACCCGTCCAATTCCATTTAGTAAAAAAATATTTTGGTCGGGTATTAATACTCGACCAAGAA
The DNA here is from genome assembly GCA_036321105.1 of Dracaena cambodiana. Classification (NCBI taxonomy): domain Eukaryota; kingdom Viridiplantae; phylum Streptophyta; class Magnoliopsida; order Asparagales; family Asparagaceae; genus Dracaena; species Dracaena cambodiana. Next base: position 20,800,713 of record JAYEPQ010000008.1, on the reverse strand, counting down.
ACATGCTGGTCCGGTATTAATACCCAACCAACAAGCGAAGTCTCAAAAAAAAACTAATTAACGATAAATTTTAAACAAATACATATAAAATCTAAAAAAAAATTTAAATCGTATCTTAGATTTGTTCTCTGACACCGATTGCATGTTGGAATTTTCCATTTGCATATGAAAACTCAAATGCAAATTCCAAACTCAATTTCATTTGTCATGGTAAAATCGAAGAATTTAAAATTCTTCTAATCTTTTCATGAACGTTAGTGTAAAAAATTTTAAGGGGTCATGAAATCAAATAGATGATTTTGTAGGAGATTTATTTTTATTAAATACCAAAAAAATTATTTAGGGTTTTAGAGAGAAAATAGAGGAGGAAAACGATGAGTCGTAATTCCAAATTTTAAAAAGTTTTAGTTTGGAATTTATAAGGGTAATTTAGTCCAAAAAAATAATGACAAACTTATAATTATTTATAAGTTTTAAAACCGTGTGTCAAGAGTAAAATGCCGTATGCAAATAGAATTTCCCGTAAATAAAACATCTTACGACTGTATGGGGCGCATCTAGAAATTCCCATGAAAATATTGTCTCAGCGTTTCAGCAATAGTTAAAAATGTGTAGGACACTTCTTTAACCCTTGAGTAATTGATTGCGGAATCCTTCTTGATCCAACTCACATAATATATCATGAGCTGTTGGATTATTAAGTCCTCTTGAATGAGAACCGATCGAGCTGACTGCTTCATTTATTACGGCAAATAAACATAGAGCTCTTCGGCGGGTACATGCCGTGAGAGAGAAGGCGGCTGCAAGGATATCTTTACTTCATAAAGGCCTTCTAAGCTTTTGGTGCCTTGTTATGAGGGTAAGTCACATTGCTGTCAGCCTAATGGTTATATATTTATGAGAATCTCGATGAATGGGAAAGATTTGTTGGCGTATTTGGATAAGAATCGGCTCAAGGTTATCTCATTTTGAGGGTACGCAGTGGTGACCTCCTCATGATTTTACCGTAATTCCTCGTGACATGATAACAAACCCAAGAAGCTTAACCAAAGTGATGCCAAAAGCGCAATTGGAAGAGTTGAGTTATTCGCAAAAATATAGGAATAATACTAATGCAATAATCAGTGAAATCAAATATTAACCGAAGAGAAAAATAACAGAGACAGAGAACACACGATTTAACGTGGTTCGACAATATGCCTACGTCTACGAGGACACGATCGAAAACTTCTACTATATCAAAAGAGATTACAGTACTCTAGTCTCAACCATAGGAGAGAAATCAATGGAATTACACAAGAATTGAGATCAAATCTCAACCTCCTTGTCTTTGTGCTTCAGCTGCAACCTCAACCGAAGCAACAATAGCAGCGGCACAAAGCAGCACCGGCAGCAACTCCACAGCAGCGGCAGCCTCTGCCAAACATAATTAGCACCAACACTAACTATCTTCATCCGCGGCCAAAAATAATTCACAGCAGCAGCTCTCAATTACTCTCAATTATTTTTGTCTCTCTCTCTCAAGCAAAATCCAAATAGCCGCCCTCCTGCTTTCTTTTATAGCAGCAAAACCCTGATTAATTGCTTAAGCCGCCACACCAATTAAAACTCCTGTGGCGTAAGAAAACTCAATTAGATCAAGATTAGGTTAAATCCAACCTAATTTTATTTTTATTATTGGGCCAGTTTTTGGACCCGTTTGGACGGATCGAATCCGTTGTGGTAATAGGGCTCCATTAACAACAATCTCCCATTTGGAGACCTATTGCAAAAATTCTAATCTCCATACATGATAATCCTAGTATCCAAAACCTTTTACCTCGATCGTTCAAGTCCCAATTTCAGCATTCAACATAAATATACCAAAGTTGAGCAATAGCTCAACTTTTTTCCATCAACTGGTTTTTTCAACATATCTGTAGAATTCTTACTACCCTCAATTTTCTCCAACTTCAATTGGTCATTCTCTAACAAAGATCTAATGAAGTAATATCTCAAATGAATATGTTTAGTCCGTAAATGATACGCCGAGTTTTTAGCAAGATAAATTACACTCTGACTGTCACTGAATAACTTGCAATCCACTCCTTCAAAACCCAATTCACTCATCAATTACTGCAACCAAATAAACTCCTTACTTGCTTCTACAGTTGCCATATACTCAGTTTTTGTCGGAGATAAAGCAACAATTGATTGTAATCTTGAAATCTAGATTACCGCTGTCCCTCCTACGGTAAAAACATAACATGTGGTGCTCATGCCATTATCTCTATCATCCTTATGGTTCGAATCTATAAAACCTTGCACATCAATGTTATCACCCCCAAAACACAAACAATACTTTGAAATACCTTTCAAATACCTGAAAATTCTCTTCACTGCTTGCCAATGTTCCTTCCCAGGGTTCTTCATGAATCTACTCACAACTCCCACTGCATATGCAATATCTGGTCTTATACTCACCATTGCATATATGAGACTTCCAACGGCCGATGAATAAGGCACATTCTCCATGTCTCCTCATCTGTCTTAGCACCTTACTCCTTTGACTGTTTAAGTTGACCACCAAGAGCTGTAATTATCGATTTTGCATTATCCATATTGAATCTCTCCAACACCTTCTTGATATACCCCTTTTGAGATAACCACAATTTCTTTCTTTTCTTATCTCGGGTAATTTGCATTCCAAGAAGTTGTTTCGCCTCACCCATGTCCTTCATAGAGAATCTCCATGCCAATTTTCTCTTCAGATCATTGATTTTCTTCACGCATGTATTTGCCACAAGCATATCATCTACATACAAAGTAAATATCATAAAGTTACCATCCTTAAAATTTTATAGATATACACAATAATCTGAATTGTATCTGGCAAAACCCAAATCCAATATAAACTCGTCGAGCTTCAAGTACCATTGTCTAGGTGCCTATTTCAACCCATACAAGGTTCTTTTCAGTCGACATACCCAATCTCTTTTCGTTTAACTTCATATCCCTCCGGTTGTTCCATGTATATTTCCTCCTCCAAATCACCATGAAGGAAAGCAGTTTTTACATCAAGCTGATCTAAATACAATCCTTTCATAGCCATAATACTCAGTATTGTTCTGATAGAAGTCATCTTGATAACAGGTGTAAATATTTTATTTAAGTTAATACATTTTCTCTGACCGTATCCTTCCACCACAAGTCTAGCCTTGTATCTTAGTGTCTCTCTTGCCTCATGTTTTACCCTATATACCTATTTGTTATGCAATACTTTTATCTTTGCCGATCGCTTCACCAATTTTCATGTGTGATTTTCCTCCAAAGAAAACATCTCATCACGCATGGCTTGCTCCCATTTAAAACGAAACTTATCCTACATAACCTCTTGGTAACTCTCTACTTCACCTACATCAGTATACAAAATATTATATAAGGGAAGACAAAATTTTTGAGTTGGCTTCCTTATCCTAGTGCTCTTCCTCAAAGTGGGAATACTCTCTGATGAAGAACTGAAACCATCTACTTCAGTCAGTAGCTCTCTCCTGTTCGGTCTCATCTGAAACTTGTGTATTCTCAGGTGTAGTCATTTCTTCTCTTTCAGATGTAGATATTTCTTCCTTTCTTTTATCTATGGGATCCATCCCATCCTGTGGCTCATCCAACTCCAAGTACTCTTTATCAATTGTTTTCTCACTCTTACTCTCCATTCGGTCTTATACATACAACCCTAATTAAATACTACATCTCTGCTATGAATCACCTTGTTATGCTCATAATCCCACAAGCGATAATCATATTCGTCGCCACCGTATCCAATGAATGCACAATTATGAGATTTAAAATCAAACTTCTTTCTCATCTCATGGTCAACATGTGCATATTCTATACAACAAAAACTTTTAAGAATGAATAATTCGCAGTCTTACCAGACCACACTTCCTTTGAAATTCCTTCATCTAAAATACTAGCTGGACTCATGTTGATCAGATAGACTGCCGTATTTATAGTGGCTCCCCAAAGTTGTAAAGGCAAAACTGCATGTAGTCTCATACTCGGAGCTCGCTCCAAAATGGTTCTATTCATCCTCTCAGTCACTTCATTCTGCTGCGGTGTCCTCGGTACAGTCTTCACTCTCCTGATCCCGTGGGTAGAGTAATAGTCATTGAACTCCCTATTGCAAAATTTCCTACTATTGTCTGACAACAGACATTTCACTTTTAAAATTGTTTCATTCTCAATAAGAACTTTCCATACCTTGAAAATTTTGAAGACATCGAATTTCTGCTTAAGTGTGGACGCCCATGTCTTCCTGCTTGCATTATCTATGAAAGTAACAAAATAAGAATTACTTCTAAGAGACTTCACCGAAGAAAGCCCCCATACATCTGTATGCACCAACTTCAATCTCTCGATTTTCTTCTCCTTACCATCCTTCATAAAACTAACTCTTTTCTGCTTTCCAAACACACAGTTCTCACATAAATCAAAGTTAGCATCTTTTATATCTGTCAACATACCTCTGAATTGCAACACCCTCATGCCACTCTCGCTCAAGTGACCGAGCCTCTAATACCATAAGGTAGCCTTCTCATTCTTTACGGTGGCCAAAGAAACAACGTGATCCACCGAGCTTGAGAGTAAATATAGAGTTTCCACTCTCTCACCCCTAACCACTACCATTTCTCCTTTACTGATCTTCCACTGTTTCTTCTCAAATGAGATTTGATAACCCTCGCCATCCAGCTTGCTAACAGATATTAAATTTTTCTTCAAATCTGATATATGCCTGACCTCTTGTAAAAGTAGATTTCCATCATTGTGTAATTTCAACTGAATTATCCCCTTACCGATAATCTTGCACTCCTGCCCATTACCAACAGTTACATACCCAAATTCAACTTGGACATAATTATCAAATCATTCTTGTGAGCAGTGCAATGGAACGAAGCCCCTAAATCCACAAACCACAAATCTGAACTTGATTCTGTATGAGCAGACAAACACAAGTCATCATACTCTTTACTTGGATTTACCACATTCGCTTCTTTTTTATTTTTGTTTGGACAATCCTTTTTCATATGACCCTTTGTCTTACATTTCCAGCACACTAACTTTTTTTTGAACTTCCCCTTAGATTTTGATCTCCCTCTTTCTTCGACTCCCTGCTTAAACTTCTGCTCATTTCCTTCCTTCTGTCATTATCAACAGACAGAGCAGTACTTGTAGAAACTATGCTCTCACCCATACTCTTTTTCATCAATTCATCATTCATGATAGTACTCACAATATCATCAAATTTAATAACAGTGTTGGAGGTATTACTAATGGTCATAACAACATTACTCCAACTATCCGGTAACGAACACATAAATGTCAAAGTTTTAATGTCATCAGCAAAGACAAACTCTAAAGATTCAAGTTGTGCCCATAATATGTTAAATTCATTCAAATAATTAACAACTGAACTATCAGAAGGCATTATCAAGTTAAACAACTTTTTCACTAGAAACTGTCTATTTGAAGCAGACGGCTTCTCATAAAATTTAGCCAATACTGATATCAAATCTGAAGTGGTTTTCTCTTTGGAGACATTGAACACAACATGTTTTGTCAAGCACAATCGAATCTGTACCAAAGCCCTCCTGTCCAACAATTTCTACTCTTCATCAGTCATCTTTTCTGGTTTTCTCCAAACAGTGGTTGATGTAAATTTTTTTGATATAAATAATCTTCTATCTGCAACTTCTACAATTGGAAGTCTGTCCCATCAAAATTTTCAGTCTTTCCCTTCCTATCTTCCACCATAACTCTCACTCAAAATCAACACTGATCTGAGCAAAATCTGACCCGAACCAGGACTCTAATACCAATTGTTAGCAAAAATATAGGAATAATACTAATGCAACAACCAGCAGAATCAAATAGTTAATCGAAGAGAAAAATAGTAGCAACAGAGAACATACAGATTTAATGTGGTTTAGCAATGTGCCTACGTCTACGGGGACACGATCGAAAACTTCCACTATATTAAAAGAGATTACAGTACTCTAGTCTCAACCACAGGAGAGAAATCAATGGAATTACACAAGAATTGAGATAAAACCTCAACCTCCTTGTCTTTGTGCTTCGGCTGCAACCGCAACCGAAGCAACAATAGCAGCAGCACAAAGCAGCAGCGACAGCAACTCCACAGCAGTGGCAGCCTCCGCCAAAAATAATTAGCACCACCACTAATTATCTTCACCCGCGGCCAAAAATAATTCATAGCAGTAGCTCCCAATTATTTTTGTCTCTCTCTCTCAAGCAAAATTCAAATAGCTGCCCTCTTGCTTTCTTTTATAGCAGCAAAACCCTGATTATTTGCTTAAGCCGTCACACCAATTAAAACCCTTGTGGCCTAAGAAAACTCAATTAGATCAAGATTAGGTTAAATCCAACCTAATTTTATTTTTATTGTTGGGCCGGTTTTTTGACCCGTTTGAACGGACCGAATCCGTTGTGGTAATAAGGCTCCATTAACAACAATATTTTCTTAGGAAAGAAAACGTCTCTTGGAGTTCGGTAATATGACTCCAAGCATATCGTCATTGTAAATTCAATGTTTTATTGCTTTGGGGCTTAAATATTTTATTGATGAAGCTTGATAGGTTACCCATCGCTATTTAGTCGTAGTAACAAGTGCCTTGATAATATAAGTGCATTGATCAGTGATGAATGGGTCTTTATCTCATCTTTTCCAGTCATCTGCATCTAATTGTATCCTTTTCTTTCTTTCTATATGTTCCAGTATATCGATGCAAGTGTTTGATGTGCTCTAACTCTCTCGTATTAGGTTGAAAATATTTTATCTCATATTCCAAACGTGTGTGGCTGGGAGTGTATTGAGCCGCGACACTACTAGGGGGTTATCATCATCTTCTCTTACAGACCCTTATTTCTTGTTTGAATGTTGTGCTTCTTTGATATCACAAGAACTTTATCTTTGACAAATGACTGTGATTGGTCCCATCCGTGTCTTTGAGCGCCTGGGCAAGTATATCCACATTGTTTCTAAGGAAGGTAATAATTTGTAGAGGAGATGGTCTCGAAGGAAAGAATAGATCTGTACATTTCCTCTTGCCCTTGAATTCGAACAAGTGATAATTCTACAACAGGGGTATGTCGGAGGTCCTCAATCTATTCCCTTCAAACCAAGGACTCAATGTGGGCGACTTTCTCCGAACTTGATTTTTTTTTCCGAAATCTTTTGACGCTTTGTATAGAGGGCTTCAACCTTCATCTTGCCTTTAGTGTCAGTGTGATAATAACTCTATGTTGTCTTTTAGTTGGTATCAGTGTACCTAACTTTGTTAAACTTGAAATCTTGGTGGAGAATCAAAACAACTGCACGTAGTGCATACGGAGAAGGTCGTCTAAGTATAACATTGTATGTCAACATGATATCCATGGTGGTATATTAAACAATAAAGGAATAACAATTCATTGAATGTTGTATTGAGTGAGATGATCCAATTAGTCGGAGTTTTGTCCCCAATGAATCTTGTTAAAGTTCCTGGTGCTTTATTAAGTTCTATCTTATTGATTCTCATATGCTTGAAAGTATCTAGGAAGATATTATCGTATAAATTTCTATATCAATAAGAATCCTTCTTTCTTCAGAACCATGCTGGTTATGATGACCATCGGCAAACTCTATCTCCTACTTTCTTTCTTGCCTTGCTTTTCATTCTTAGGATATTTGGATATGACAGAGTTTTTATCATTCAATGTCATTGCAGATTCCTCTACCCTAATATAATTGTCAAATCTTTTGAGATGCTTATTGAAAGAAGTTGGGTTTCATTTGCCAACTGGCTTCCTCAGTCCATTGTAATGAAAATCCACAAGGACTGCGAGAGCATTGTCAAATGAGTTCTCATCAGTATGAAGTTGGGTATCAGTGAACCATTTTAGAAAATCTCTCAAGGTCTCGCCCGACCTTTGCTCGATCTTAAGGAGAGAATCAATATTCTACTAGGTTCACTCATCTTGAATTCTTAAGAAAATTTATGGTGCAATTAAGTTGCAAAAGGAATTATCAATTTGGAAAGTAAGTTGTCACACTAATTTATTGCTCCTTTCTCTAAAGTCGTGGAGATGGCAAGACATGTAACTTCATCAATTTCTTCTTAGAGATGCATGAAGAACGATAATTAGCAATATGATTTGGGAGATTGATAGTTCCATTGTATCTCTTTCCAAAGTTAGGGATCTTAGATGTAGATCCTTTCTTCAGGATCTATTTTTGGAGGGGCTCATGATCATTGGACTTGGACTCCAAGTACATAGCAGATTCATCTCCTCTCCTTTTCCAGGAAGCCATAGATTTGTCATCATTGTCGATATGCCTCCTCTTCGATCTTTCTTGATCTTGATCATTGTACCAACTCATCCCCTAAGAGCTCCATTTAGTCTAGTCGATGTTTTTTTCCTAGGAGGGGTGTTGGGGCATCTCCAGTGTTATTATGAGGAGGGTGATTTATTACCTGAGTAAGAACAATGATTTGCAAGTTCCTAGAACTTTGCTCGGGTCATAGGCACATTCATTTCGCCTAATTTGTTAGTGATGCTAGTGGTTGCCTCTCTCCTTATGGAGAAGGCTATTGTTGACCTGCTTCCGTTATAGATTGTGTGTCAGGTATGGTTCAATTGCATTTTCGATAGATGACGCTAACTTTTGATATCAAAATTTTCTAACTAGGTTGGTCAAGTCAATTTAAGGATCAAACAATAGATTAGCTTAAGATAAACTCATTTAGAGTTAGGTGTTGAGAGCAAGTTGACAACATACAAAATCTAAGGCAAGTAACATGTAGATAAATGGTTACATAGTAACAAGAACCAAGATATAACAAGATTGGACTAAGAAGGACCACAGACCTACATTCTCGGTGGAAATTCAAGACTAAGTTCTATTTTTATTAAAATGTGGAGTTATGAGTCCTCCAAAGTGCTTTCCATCTCTCCAAATTACAAGCTCTCAGTATAAAATAGAACTATATATTTGATACTCCCTACCTTAGGAGAGAGGGGTTTTTATAATTGTTAGCGGGTGGTAGACAATTGGAGTCATAGTTGAATTAGAGTTTTTTAGTGTCCCTGTTGTAGGTGAATTTGATTGCTTTGAAATTAACATTGAGTTCTAGTTACCATTTAAACATATGATTGTAAATAGTACCTAAAAACAATTTTATGCATAGATTCACATTTCGATCTCAATGTGCAATTCATCCCCAAGGAGCAGAATGCAAACTTTGAGCCTCTGAAGTTAGGAAAGTCATATATTTAAATTATAGGTAAACAAGTATATTTAAAGCGTATATTTGCAAAGATTATCTATCAAATTGGGAGCCTTTTTGTAGACCAGAGAACAAAGGATGTTATATGTATTCTGCATATCTTTTAAATTACTAAGCAAAACCATCATTGAAAATTTATAAATTTAAAATTAAGAAAAATAAAAAATTCTATAAAAACTGCATTGCTTCTTCCAAGTTTTCTTGAATTTTTCAGTTTTAAAATTCCATAACAACAACCATGAGAAATGGGTATTACAAACATATGACTGAGACAGTTAGTTACTATTTATACTCCTACTAAGAAGTTTTCTTAATTTAAAGGGATAACTCGACCGCCAACCACATCTTCTATATTTAACCATTTATTGGGAAATATAAAATATTTAATTTGTATAGATCATTATTTTTTTCATTATTAATTTGTTAGTTTGATAGGGGATCAAACCAAAGAAGGGCAAAGAAAGGTCGAAGAACAAGGAAGAGGTAAAAAATCGAAAATTGGGAGGAGACAAAAGAGAGAGAGGGAAGACCCAATAAGCAAAGCACTGAAGTTTTTGTAGCAAGAGAGATTTAAATACTAAAAATCGATCTCTTTTTTCTATTTCTTTTACTAAGATGATAGTTTGGTTAATTATTTAAAATTCATTAAAACTCTATTTTATATTTCTCTTCTTCAATCACAGATCCATCTTTTTTCTGTATGGTTTGAAATCAGAGTATTTCCTAGAAGTTTGTGTTCAACTCCTTCTGCTTTTATATTTTAGTTTTATGTTTTGTTTTCCTTTTTTTTTTACCATGGTGTTCTCCTTTCTCTTTTAATTTTTTATTTACTCACCCAAAAGAGATAAGACAAAATATTAATGAAAAAGGCTGAGGAAAAATTGATTTAAGTTTTTAAATAATTGAAAGACATATGGAAATTTTTGAATGAATAATTTCTATGCCCCAAAAAATGCTACAATTACTAAAATCTGTAAATTGTAAAAATAATATTCCACGTTTAGGATGAGAATAGTTGATAATTATGATGAGAATAGTTGATAATTATCATAAATTTAATTTATAATAGTAAAAATAAGCCAATTAATAAAAATAAGATAATCTCCTATTATATGTCTTTCCATTTTTTTCCTCTAAGTGTGAAATTCCCTAAATCACACTAAATAATAACTTCCAATTGATTATTTTAACCTTTTGTATCACTTTTAACACAATTTCTATTATTCTAAACTATTATTATTTTATTTTCAAAAAAAAAATAGAAATATGAATAGAAAAATATGTATTCAACTCTTTTTTATTTTTATATTTTAAATTTTAGGTTTTCTTTAACCATATTCTCTTCTCATTTAATTTTTTATTATGCTCCTAATTTGAAGAAGGCAAAATATTAATAAAGAAGAATGAGAAAATAATTGATCTTAAGTTTTTAAATAATTGAATGAAAAATGATAAATCTAGGGTGAACAACTTCTATGCCCCAAAATAACCTACAAATATTAAAATTTATAAATTCTATTTTTCTATTAGGTGTTTATCATTTCTCCAATTGTTACAATTTTTTATTTGTAACTATAACTTAACTATTTATATTGTAGCAGGTTTAACATTTTACTAGTAAAATGGATGAAAGTAATTTTAGAAGAATATTAATTGCTTGCAAAGTACATTAATACATTATTCCTCCATTATAAATAAAGTTAATATGAAAAATGATCGTAATTCTTTTCAATAAAATTCTATTTTAATTTACCATGTAATTTCTTTAATATCTCAATTATATATTGGCCATGAATACAGTAAAAAAAAATCCATTTGAGGGGTGAGGTGGGAAGAGAGAGAAAAGTAAAGTATTTCGTAGATTTTTCTTTAATAGTTCTCCGTGGATTAAGTACTTGGAGTCATGCAGCCTGAGGTTTTATTCATCCAATTATTACATGGGCCATTACTAATGAGCGGCTCTAGTGGTATCACCTCTCTCCAATTTGTGAGAGGTTTTGAGTTCAACTTTCGGTGGGGACTAATTTTAAGTAATATTGTAAAAAAATATGTGTGAATATGATTAACTAGCAAAAGAAAAGAAAAAAGTATTCTGTAACTGTATAAATAACCATAATCAGTTTTAACGCATTGTTTCCCATAACAACAATCAATAAAAATACTAGTCCCATTGTTAAATTTTAAATTAAAACGCTCGGAAAATATTGAGAAAATTCTACAATTAGTTTTTCACGTCAGTTTCTTTTTTCATCTTAATTTGGTAGCTAGGTGCTCCATAGGTGGCCAAGTAATTACAATTATGTATTCAATATTTTGATTTATTTGCCAATGAGTTTGCATCTATTAATTTCTCTGGTAGGGTCTAAATTAGTTAACATTTACGAAAATGATATCCCTTATGTTACAAAAAGAAAATTCATTTTAAAAAATTGATAAATAATAATAGAAACTCCAAAAAAAAAAAAATGAAAGAATGCTCAGAGTGTAATGATTCTCGGGGTTTTTGAAAGTAGCAAAAAAGAAAATGAAAAAAAAATGAAGTGCATAATGGTTTTCATTTTTTAAAGGTAGTGGTTAGTTATGATTTTAAATTGAAATAAATACATACATTTCATCCATCTAAAACTAAATCTTACACTAAGTTTTCTTAATCTTACAATAAGTTTTCTTAAATAATTGCTCATATAAACTCTCCTTTAAGTTTTATCAAGGAGAAACTCTCCTACAACTTGCATTCGGTTCCTTTGTAAGATAATTAGAAATAAGAAAATATTAAGATTTAAAATTTGACATACCTTCATTTATTATTTTATTTTAAGTATCTTTATTCGATTATTTTATTTTTTTTCAATGATTTTGGTAGAGTATAAATCTCATTGTGGCAATATCAATTATTTTACTATAAAATTTTTAACTATAATTCATATTAAATTATTTACAAAAATTATTATTATAAGTATTCATATGTCAAGATAAAATATAATATATTATTAGTGAGAACTGACTTATTGATAAAAATCAGGGTAGTACATGTTTAATTTAAAATAGATTTTAATATTCTGATTTTACTTTTCCTTATTTTGAAAGTATATTAAAAATATAATTAGATTTACTCAGTCTAATATAAAAAAATAAATTCTACTCCACCTTCCTTAAAAATAAAGGGTTTCTACATATTTGTCCCTTAAATCTTTAAAAATTAGAATGTAGTCTCCAAAATATTTATATTTATAATTTAGTCTCTTAAATCCTTTAAGTTACCACAATTTAGTCTTCAGCCATATTTTTGGTCTAAAATTTCCGTTATACCCTGAGTTACTTAACTTTAGTCCTCGCTTCTCTCTTCCTCCTCTCTTCCACTTTCTTATTGGGTTCCCATCTCCATTCTCCTTTTCTCTCTTTCTTTCCTCCTAGTTAATTTTTAAAATGAAGTAACTCAAGAGAATCCGATAAGAAAAGAAAAGAGAGATGAGAAGAATGGAAAGGAAAACCCAATAAGAAAAGGAAAGAGAAGGAAAAGGAAATGGAGGACTAAAGTGAAATAATTTAGAGGTATAAAGGGAAATTCGGACCAAAAATATAGCTGGGGACTAAATTATGGTAACTTAAAGGATATAGAGAACTAAATTATAAATATAAAGTTTTAGGGACTAAATTCTAATTTTTAAAGATTTAGGATACAGATATGTAAAAAACCCTAAAAATAAATAGTGTTTTGCGTATTTTCCTTGAGCCTCTCTCATCTTCCTTTTTGCTACATATTTTATTTTTAATCAATTCAGATTAACAAATTTATTTTCTTCAAAAAAAAAAAAATCCCCAGTTTTTTAATTTGAATAAAGTTTATTTCCTGATCTCTCCGCCTCTGGCGCCTCAAGAACTGTTCTTCCCCTTGTTCTCACACCAACAGAAAGCCCTTAAATACGATACATGGCTCTCTTTCCTGTTGCTGTATCATTCATATCATTTCCATTCCTCCACCTTCTTGGATCTATTCTTTCACTGAGATCAGATACTGTAAGTTTTGTTTCCCATATTTATTGCATAATTTTCTTAATTATTGTAATGTTTGATGATATTGAGAATTTCTTGGTGTCATGTTCATCAGTTTTCATTTATTCATTTTGATCCACTACGTTAGGTTTCAGATTTGTCATTTATTTTATTTTCCCCATTATTATAATTATTATCTTCTGACATTGTTATGTTAATCTTTGGATTACTAATTGGGTTATCTCCTGGTTTTAATAACTTTAGGGTTTTGTGAACAAAATCATGGATTCCATGCTCTCGTATTTTCTTAACGTGTGATTCTGTAATTAGTGTAGTCTAACTAATCAAAAAGACTAAGTTTTCAGATCATACAGTCTTGTCGTCTATGTTTTATATTGCAATTGATGATGCTACTCGTCCTATTAATATTAAACCTTCGAATTATTATGAAGAATTTTGACTAGCTTTTCTGCTTTCGGTTGCAGGTTGTTTTGATTCAAGCGAACCATGGCCGATCAGATTAATCACCCGAGTGTCGCTCAGAAGATCGCTGGCCAGTTTCATCTCAGATCCAGCCTCTCTCAGGACCTTCAGATTCGTACCCCAAACTTTGGCAGGCCCTCTCTATGTAGCAAGAGATGCTCCGCATCAGGGAGCTACGTCAATGGGGGACTGCAGAATCTCTCATTGTTCGAGGGGGGCCGCAGAGGTCTTGGTGATCTCGCAATGGTGACAACTGGCACGGCAGTCTCTGCGCATGCTCCTTCAGAAAAAGGATTCAAGAACTTCGTCACTGATTTCTTCATGGGTGGGGTCTCTGCTGCAGTCTCCAAAACTGCTGCTGCTCCCATCGAGCGTGTGAAGCTGCTAATCCAAAACCAGGATGAGATGATCAAGAGCGGCCGACTGGCAGAGCCTTACAAGGGAATTGGGGACTGCTTTGCTCGCACCATGAAGGATGAAGGTGTGGGATCATTGTGGAGAGGAAACACTGCAAACGTTATCCGCTATTTCCCAACTCAGGTAATTCTTCGCTTTGTTATTGGCTTTTCCTTCTTATACAGCACTTTAGATGCATACTATGTGGCTATTCTATTTGTTTGTCTGAGGGTGAGACATGAGTGCTAGAGAATTTCTGTACTGGAATTGACAGCAGTATAGATATTTTTTTGAGATTGCAAGTGTGAACAACTGTGTCCTATTCTTTCGAGAAATCTGTGTCCTATTCTTTCGAGAAGCATAACTGCTCTCTCTCCGAGAGTAAATATGTCCATGAGAGCATATCGAGATATGTGAGATAGAAATAAATATCGGCCAAATGCAACAGTAGTATAGATATGGATTCTTCACTCATTGATTCCTCTAAATAAAATTTCCTGAAAGTTCATGGAAGAATCGTTGTGGCTTCGTTTTAGATAATTGCAATGATTGTAATATGCTTTCGACTCGTTGCTTTGAAAATTCTGGTTTATAATTAGAAGTTGCGTGCACATTTTATTTATGAATAGAATGTTCAATTTGGTGGTGCGAAAGCTTTTTATTCGAAGAATGGTGGTAGGATAATTTCATAAAATGGTGCCATCTTATAACCAGAGTGTGCGATAATGAATTTTGATATGATCCTTTACTTCCTTTAATCTTTTATTTTATTTTATTTTATTTTAATTTTCCCTTGTAATTTTTGTTAACTACTATTTCTCCTTCAGGCATTAAATTTTGCCTTCAAAGATTACTTCAAGAGGATGTTCAATTTCAAGAAGGACAAAGATGGCTACTGGAAGTGGTTTGCAGGTAACCTGGCCTCAGGAGGTGCTGCCGGGGCTTCTTCCCTATTCTTTGTTTACTCTCTAGATTATGCCCGTACTCGTCTAGCTAACGACGCCAAGGCAAAGAAAGGAGGAGGTGAGAGACAGTTCAATGGCCTCATTGATGTTTACAAAAAGACTCTCAAATCAGATGGCATTGCTGGACTCTACCGAGGATTTAACATCTCTTGTGCCGGAATCATAGTTTACCGCGGACTGTACTTTGGAATGTATGATTCACTGAAGCCAGTACTCCTTAAAGGAAAACTGCAGGTATGAGTAATTGCGTATATGCCCTCTATATAAAGTTAGTTTAACATGTGTGTTAAAAATAATTTCTGTCTTCGAATTGGATACATTTGGAAGTTTTACATGCGTGCAGTTAAGTTTACGTGTACTCTTATCTTAATGACATGTTACTTCAGTACTAACATATTTTGCATTTCATCTTTTAAATAATTTCAGGATAGTTTTTGGGCAAGCTTTGCCCTTGGTTGGGTGATCACTAATGGTGCAGGACTTGCATCGTATCCTATTGACACTGTTCGCAGAAGAATGATGATGACCTCCGGGGAGGCCGTAAAGTACAAGAGCTCCATGGATGCCTTCAGTCAAATTCTCAAGAATGAGGGAGCGAAATCTCTATTCAAGGGTGCCGGTGCAAATATCCTACGCGCTGTTGCAGGTGCTGGTGTGCTTGCTGGCTATGACAAGTTGCAGATGATTGTATTCGGGAAGAAGTATGGCTCTGGTGGTGCTTAACTTTTGATAGACGGTGATGAAAAGGATTCCATTTTGGCATGTCTTCAGATTTTAATAATTTCTTGTTCGCTGGAATTTTCTCCTGCAAATTTTTGTTCAGAGTTTTGGTCTCCAAAATTTTAGTTGTTGCCTATACTTCTTTGTGAGGGAATTGGTTGTTATCGAATTACTTGGTTTAGTTGAACCGAGCCTTATATGTTAATTTTGAATGAGATTATCAAGAATATTTTGCTACTTTCTCTGTTTTCTTTTTTCTTGCCATTTTGGTCTGAAATAAACAGATCTTATATAGTTTAATTCATGTGTAGTAAAATCTACACACCTGTAACTAGGAAATTTGTAATGCACAATGGATTCTTTGGGCTGTTGTTATGTGCTTCTTATGTTTTGATGTTCCTCATGCGATTGTGTATTAGCATGATCGTTGGTTATATGAAGGCTTCACAGAATTTTGAGTTGCCTTGTAAGCCACCAATATGAAATCAACTACCCATGCATGCATTTAAGGTCTTTATACTGGTAGCATAGCATTGAAATTTGGTTTGAAATTTTGATCTGGAATAAATTGTAGTGATATTGTTGGCGGAGGTTTTGAGTTGCCCTGTCACTCTGAAATATTTTAGCTCAAGTAAATATTTTTTATACTCTTTTTCATTTATCGATCCGGCATTAGAGAAGCTTTCTAAGCTCTTTTCCATTCACTTCAATCTTAACCTTTAGAGTTTTCAGTCTCATTCTCAATTTTCTCGATCTTATCATTTTTTTTCTTGTAAACACAACTTTTCAGAATCACTTGATCATTAGCAAACACATAAGCAATTTATTTTAAAATCAACTGTCTCTAGAGGGATTATCCCTACATATGCATTCTCTTTATCTATTGCTCTCAAGCAACAACAACTAAGCTTTCTAGCCCAAATACCTAGAGTAGGCTATATGAACCAAAAGAGAATTATGCTGAATCAATCACATGGATGATCCTTCCTCACTCACTCTTATTGCGCAATAACTCTATCTCATGTTCACCTATTTTTTTTTTTTTTATTAATCACCCTTACTACACTGTAATCTAACCCACCCTTTTCTTGCTTTCATTTCCTTGTTTTGCGAGGCTTTTACATGAAGCGAAAGTGAGGCGTTAAGGATTATAGATTTCAATAATGAGGAACCCAACTAGTCAAGTAACATTTAACTTCTCGTGGCGATTGCAATCCTTCTTACAAGACGGTCCGAAAATTGTTGTATGTCACGTGTCTCGTAAGTCAAAAATTGCCATGAACCGATAGAGACATTCCAAGAATAGTCTTGTAATTGGTATGGTAAGATCATAATGTATCCGCTAATTTTATAAACCAATCTTTACAATTTCTATATACCGTTTTCTATAAAAGAAAAAAATTTGGCAATTGGAAACTTCTACTTGCCTACTCACTTATGAATGATATGGAGTTGATAGCTTGTAGGTTATTGACTATCTCCTTATAAGCGGTCCAATGACCTATTGCAAAACTGAGTCCTGTTGTCACTAATAACAGTGTGCGAGGGAATGCCAAAATGAGAAAAATATTCTCTCAAGAATATGATTACAAGCTTGTTATCATTTGATTTGCACGCCACTATCTCAACCAATTTAGAAGCATAATCAATGGTAACCAGGATAAACAGCTTCCTACATGAGTTGGTAAATTATTCATAAAAATGATCCCCATACATCAAAAATCTCAACCTCCGAGCGATGGCATCATATTCTCCTTGTGACTCTATCTAACTGTTGAAACCTTCAACAAGACTTGCTAAACTCATAAGAGTCTTTCAATATACTACACCAGTAATAATCATATTCAATATCTTTTTTCAATGTTCTCTTAGGTCCAAAATTCCCTCCACAAGCTTGATAAGGACAAAAAGATTAAAAATTAGTTTCATCGACAAGCACACACCTTCTTATAGTCAGATTTGGAAAATATTTGAACAAGAATTGTCTCAATAGAAATAATTCGTATGACATAAATATCGATACTGATTTTATTTTGACCAATAAGATGTTATCCAGTATTGGTGTAAGGTAGTTCACAATATGTATGGAAAATCCTAATTCGCTATGTCTTATGAATATATTTCTTATCAGTAATATCAACCTAGAACTTGATTAATGATACAGAGTTTGTTAATTTTATCTTGTATTCCTATCTCAATTTCGGATTTCGAGCTTGAGATGTTATTTGCCTTGGTTTATAAAACTTGGGAATTAAGAACATGAGTGTAGTGAGATGATAAAATCTCCTCATGTATGAGTCCTTATAAAACCATGTTTCTCTCTCACTCCTCCACCTTTTCTCCTATTCTCTCACCTTCAAATGCTCTCTCTTCAACTCACAACAGAGAATAAAGGTTGTTGTAGTAGTCCAGCAGAATTCCAGTATGGCCTATGGTAAGTAGAATTCCACTTTTTATTTCATTGCCAATTTTATGCTCATTTCTATTACTATTTATTAGAATTGCTATAACTTTCAAACTATAACTCTGATTTTTCTTATTCTTGATCCCTTAGAAAGAGGTTTTTCTGTCTACAACTTTTTCTTATTCATTTTCTTTCTATTTTGGCTCTGCTATCCCACCTAGCCGAACCATTCTCCTTTATAAAAGATAATAGAACAGGTCGAGTCAAATGAGTAAAGTCGCTCGAGTACAGGTTCAGGTTAAGCCTCAATGGAAAAATAGAACAACTAACAACGCATCTTCATAAACCAAGAACTGCAAAATCACTCCTTTCATTATGGGGTGACAGAGGGATTCTACCAGATATTTTTTTTATTTCGTCAAAAATTAATTTTACAGTATAGATGCTTATGACCTCTTCCTCTATGCCTTGCTGTAATGAATCCTCTGGCATTACGACTTTTATAGATTCTAACTATAACTGTCTCAAAATCAACCTTGATTTCATTGTCTAGAATCTTTTCTAAATTTTCAGACAGTTGCAACTAAGTAAAAAAGTTATATCTCCCATATTTGAATTCCTATTTAGTCAATTCTTGATTTATTGAAAAGATTATTCTAGGCATCACAATTTTTCTTTATGTTTTGAATATTAATTTGGGCTGTAACATTCTGAAACTAGTCTTCAATGTATTGTTGTGTACATGACCAGAATTCATATGGTAGCTGAGTAAAATAGTCAAACCTTCCACTTCCGAACTCTAGTTGAGATGATTCTTTGTTCATCAAAAATTTTATTCCGAGCAATATAGTTGTCACGACTTGCACCTGTGCAATGTATTTTTTATAATATAATGTTATTTTACTTATTGTAATAATATATATAATTTTGAATGACTTAGTTTTTAAAGGAGTGAAAAAATTATTAATTATTTTAAAATAATTTTTTATTTGAAACAAAATTTATTTTAATTTCTATCTTTTTCCTAAAGCCTAAACTCATGTTTGTGATGCAAACCTTAAAAAATATTAAAATGTATAAATTTTAGAGGAATTGAATCTTTTAACCTCCTACTAATGCTCCCAACTAAGTCACAAGTCAAAACCACTAGGCTATATTGGTAAGTTGTTAAATTAACTGTCAACTTATTATGAGAACTTGATTTTGACTATTCATTTTCTTCAACTTCTATAATTCTAATTGTTCATCTTTCCTCATTATATCCACCATTACAACCTATTTTTAAACCAATTATATAGCTGAAAAGTACATCTCATTATCCTCTTTAATTTGCTTAAATCCTATATCTTTTTTAACTCCCAAACCTAACACTATTTAAATTTAACATCTCTTTTCAATTCAACACCTACATACTTAAACTCTATCAAAATTATCTCCTCTCTCTTATCATGCTGATTGTCTCGCCGTGCCTACCAATATGTCATTCATTGAAGCCTATTAGAGCTTCTGACCATCATCAGTATCTATCTCTTCTTATTGGGTTTTATTTAAGATATGTGTTATTTTCTCTCTTTCTTCCATATTGAATTTAAGTTTATTGGATCCTAGGAACAACTCATACATTACTCAATAACTTGACGACATGAAAGCAATATTCATAATCTTATAGACCCAATAAGATGGATCCAGACCTGCTGATTTTAAACCTATGAAGAATTTAACCTTAAAATCAACTTTTGAGTGCTTTATAAATACTGAAAAAATCTCTTAAAACCATCTAAAATCATAATAAACTAAATTTAATATTTGTATAATATTTTATGTCTAAATTATTTTGTGAATACTAATTGATCAATAACATGAAATGAATCGAAGTAAGTTCCTTCTGGGCTCACTATATATTCTAGTTTTCTATAGAAATATAATTTCAAATACATGGTTTAAATCTATTGAAAATCAAATTGTTATACAAATGATTGCACTATTATTTATTTCTTTATGTTGTTATAAATTTAATTATTCTTATTATGGAGTTATTCGAATAAATACTTATTGATATAAAGTATAGCTTGATTTGTAGAACGATCAATATGTACACTATCTGATAGAATCATATAAAATTATAATCATAGAAAAATACTCTTTGTGATATACTACTAGTTTTATGATTAAAGAACGTGCGTGTCACGAAAAATCTTCTACCATTCGTTCACTTTCCCGACAGGTTTATTAAGTCAATCCTTATTTTAGCCATATTATGATTTATTCAATAAATGATTAAATCGAATGATTTTTTTTGGATAGAACAATCGAATGATTTTTTTTGGATAGAACAACAACTAATGAAACTAAATTTAAATATTGTACTTATATAAACCATATACAAACTATGAAAATAATAACTTGATATAAGTATTCTTGAATGACACTGGCTTTAGAAGAAACTAAATAATGGTAATATAATCTGAATTACTGTAAACTTATTAAGATGTATAACTAAATAATAAAAATATAATTTGTTGTATTACACCAAATTATTCATATTTATCTGATGGCTGGTTTGATTTAACACTAAACAAATATATGTAGTCATTTTCTGAGACTATACAGGAGACAATCAAAACAGTAATATCCTATCAGTTGTCTATTCCATTTACATGATATCCTAAGTAAATATAATCTTTTTATAAATCTGACTATACTAAATGACATTAGGTTAAGCCTATAACTATTAATATTGTTGCTATAAATTAATATAATATTTTCTATGGTTTATATTATTTTAATGATTTGACATAATTACTATTGGTATATTAGATATTTTACTTTCATTATTGATATTATTTTGGTCATGTAACACTCCCATTTTCAGCTACTTTCCAAAATGAATAGTGCTACTTATACTTGCATAATTATCCCAATACGAGAATCAGTGCTAGATTAGGTTAGATGGTGAGTCTAGGAACCTCACATGTTATTGCTTTCCTCGAAAGTCATGCAATTAACCAATCTCCACTAATTGACAGCACAAATTACACATACTGAAAAGTTAGGATGAAAATCTTTTTCTTTTTTCAAATTATTATATTTGGCACAACAGTTTGGGTACCGTGAATCTACATTAACTATTGATAACTCTATAATGACTAAACCTATGGATAAATGGGATGCTAATGGTAAGAAGATTTTCTCAATTAATACTAAAACAATGTATGATCATTCCTTTTCATTTACTGTTTGATTTAATTGTGTCTCTACTTATGTTACTATCCAAGAAATCTAAATTACTCTAGAAGTCACCCAAAAAGAAACCTCTCTAGTTGAGGAAGCGAAATTGAAAATGTTGAGGAGTGATAGAGAATTTCTAAATGAAGTCTATAGAATTTATCCAAGACATATTCACAAGATCCATGGACATAGTTAATAAAGCGCAAGGATATGGAAAAGACTTCGGCAAAGAAGAGATAATTTCACAAAGGTTTTTGCTCTCTTATCTCGGATTAGGATTCTAGGATAGCTGCAATTGAGGAATCTAATAACTTTTCGAAGATACAACTTGAAAATTTTATAGGATATTTTACAACACATGAGATGAGATTGAAAAAGCAAAAGAAATCGCTATGAGCAAGTTACCAAGGAAGATCTAATGGCTCTAAAAGCGAAGAAAAGCAAGGCAAAAATGAGTCGAGCCCAAGTTCAAACAATGAGAAAGATATTGCTGAAATTAGGCTAGTCAAAGGCCTCAAGACTTTCTTTAGATCAAAAGAATGCCAAAAATTCATATGTAACAAAAAAAAAAGATAATTTAATAACCAGTTAATTAGGAAAAATAAGATTGAAAATTTGATCCTGATATTTGTCTTGTTTATTGCAAATATTGTAAACCAGATTATTTTCGCAACGAGTATTTCTGAACAAGAAGAGTACGAAAGGAAAGAAGAATAACTTCTAAGCCACTACATGGGACATTATGTGAAGAGGAGTCAGAGTCCTCTTCTAGCAAAGATGAAAGACAAGCTTGCTTACCTCATTTTGATGACGAAGACGGCCACCTCAAGTAATTCAGAATACGACGTTCCTAGCAAACCCTAGCTATGATGAGCTCTATGATTAATGTGAAGAAATGCTAGGTGAATTTGAGAAACTTGCTAAGAAATATAAATTGTTGAAGAAAAACTAATTACCCTAAAGAAAGATAATGAGTTTGAAAGATAAATTAGAAAAATTCTTTAGAGCAAAATGAGTCTAGAAAAGCAACTATGCTTTCCATGATTGCTTTTGGGATATTCCCACTATAGGGAAGTTGAGTGAAAATTTGACTAACAAACTAAAATTGCTCAAATTAGAAAATGAAAAATTAGTTTGTAAATCAAGATCACTTTTCCTCGAACTCTCCGACGAATAAAAGAATATTAACTTATTATAATGAACTACTTAAATCCAATATTTTTTATTTAGAAGAGGATGTCAAAAATTTTATGTTTGGTTTTATAGGATTAAAGATGTCTAATTAACATTTTCGTAAAACTAAATAAGGATTTGGGTACTTATACTCAACTAAAAAAAAAGGCTTCAAACCTTCATTTATAGAAGGCAATAACTTGACATTGCATGCACCTGTTTATAATGCATCTTCAATTATACACAGGCTTTGTGACTTGGGGTCATTTATCAAGCTCATGTCGCATGCAATATAGAATTAACATTGTCAAGTAGATTTGGATACTGAAAAACACCATTCCTAATCAAAGTGAACCTATATAGGCCCATAGGTCATACCTTGATTATTTCACGTAGGTGCATTGGCAGGTTAGGAAGTAAGGTAGCACTTGGTATCTGGATTTTGACTACTCGCGACATATAACATGTAATCAAAATTTTTTTCTTAGCCTGAAGAACAAGGATGGAGAACGTGTGGTGTTTGGCAACAACAGAAACAGTAAGATTACGGGAGTTGATATAGATAAGGCTTCTTTTAAGCTCATTGATGTTTTACTAATTGATGGTTCAGAGTACAATGTTATTTCCAATAGCCAATCGTGTAATAAAGATATATATGTTCTCTTTGAGCCTACTGTATGTTCTGCAAAGATATATATGTTCTCTTTGAGCCTACTGTATGTTCTATAATAAATTGCGAAACAGAATCAAATATATTTAAAGGGAACAGAATGCTAATATTTACAGCTTGAAATTTAATGATGTACATTCTAATGGTGTAAAATGCCTAGGTGCGGGGGGAGAGGATGCTAATTTATAGTATATAAAACTTGGACATACTAGCATGGATTATTGCAAAAGCTCTCCAAGAAGAAACTTGTTAGAGGCTACTACTTTTAAGAGTACTAAAATACGTGAGCGTGAGTGAAAGGCAAATTTGTTAGATCCTCTTTCAAAAGAAATGATTAAGTATTACTGAACCTATGTATTTGCTTCATTTAGAGTTATTTGATTTAGTCAGTGTTGACAGTGAAAATTTCTAAGTAAATAGAGTTTTCCACAACAGAACGCGGAGCTAACTCTGTAGCTCCGCGTTTGGCTATATTAGCCTCGCGTTTGAACAAAACGCGGAGCTATTGAATAGCTCCGCGTTAGTTTCGTTCTGGTTCCTTAACTCCGCGTTTTGATGAGATTATCTCCGCGTGAGCAGATAACCAGAATCTCAAATTGATTGAGATTAAGATTTGGGCTTATCCAAATACCCAAATTAAGTCCGATCAGAACTCTAAATCAAGAGATTTAAATCAAAACTAAGATATTTGATTGGAATTCTTGATGAGAGCAAATTCTATTTAGATAGAAACTCTCATATGATCCTAAGGCTATAAATACTCTTTTGGGGAAGCCCTAGAGGTCTTCTTTTTTTTCTTCTTTTCGGCATCTTGAAGAATTCAAGTTATGCATAGAGCCTTGAGTTCGTGAAAGACCAGAGAAGATCATCTATAGTCGGCCGTCATCTTCAAGAGAGAAGAGCTCGACGTCAAATCGTCCAAAGGAGCTGCTTGACAGATCCCACAAATTATTGTAAAAGAGAGTGATTGAGATATTAAAATTCTCTCGTTTGTTCTTTCTTTTTCTTGTTCACTTTCATTGTAATTTAAGCTAATTCAATAGAAGGAAAGCGAAGAAATTCCGCTGCGAACAAACTGGCGACCACAGTGGGAGCCGTCTCTTTCACTGATGAAGAGATTGTGGCGCAATCGGTCGTCGATATGATCGGATCCGACGTAGACATACTCGTCGCTGAAATCGACCAGCAGAAGTACGAGGAGTACCTCTCCTCTGAATCAGGTAACCTGGACGACACACGACACTATCGTCGCGTGAGCTCCAATACCCGAGCAACGGGTAAAAAGGTATCCACCGATGAACGGGGATCCTTGGAGACCGCAGCCATAGAGCCGGTGTTTGGACAGAAACTCCTAGCAGAGGATTACCTCCCTACTGTCGAAGAAGACCTGGGAACTGGATTGACCAGAACCCAACTCCGAAATAGAAATCAGAGAGCGAGGCGAAAAGCCCTCAAAGCCCGCCTTGGACGCGAGGCTAAAGAACGCGAGGCTATGGTCCCTCGCAAACTGGCTCGCGCTAATTGCGAGACCAGTCATTATCGCGTTAAACGCGAAGCAACAATTTGCGTTAATCGCAAGGAAAAGCCAGCGTGTGATTTTCCGCGCGAGGCTATTACTGAGCCTAGCGAGATACGCGAAGCCAGTAAGATTTGCGCTAGTCGCAAAATTTCTGGCACTCGCGAGAAACGCGAGTATAAAATCTCTTTAAAGCCAGCATGTGATTTTCCATGCGAGGCTACTACTGGGCTTAGTGATAAATACGAAGCCAGTAGCACTTGCGAGAACCGCAAGACTTTTGATACTCGCGAGGAACACGAGGATAAAATCTCCTTAAAGCCAGCATGTGATTTTCCATGCGAGGCTACTATTGGGCTTAGCGATAAACGCGAAGCCAGTAGTACTTGCGAGAAACGCAAGATTTTTAGTACTCGCGAAGAACGCTAGGATAAAAATTCCTTACAGCCAGCGTGTGATTTTCCACGCGAGGCTAATACTGAGCTTAGCGAGAAACGCGAAGCCAGTAGTACTTGCGAGAAACGCAAGATGCCTCACCTCCGCGTAAATTGCGAAGATGATTGGCAGATTGTCGTTAATCGTAAAAATCGTGCTAGACGCGAAATTATGACTTGTGTTAATCTCAAGAATAAGTCAGCGTGCAGGAATTTTCTTTCACGCGGGGCTAAGATTCCAGAAGGGAAACTTCTGAAGAAACGCCAAGCCAGCGTAAAACGCGAGGCTAGCGTAGCAAAACACGGAGCTATTCTTCAGGCCTGCGACACAAAACGCGAAGATAACTTTCAGCTCCGCGTTCCAAAACGGGAAGCTATTCCTCAGCTCCGCGTAGGTCAACCCGAATATAAAATCAGGGCTGATTGTCGCATCAATGGACCAGAACTAGACTCCAGTAATCTCAAGAAACTTCAGTGGGCTCCTGGACCCTCTCAGCAGATGAGTGGACCCCACAACTCCATGACTAAAGTCACCGACCTCAGGGAGTACTTAACCAAGAAGAGAAGCATAGAACAAGTTCAATCCGAATCTTCTTGTTATTGCCAACAACTTATGACAGCGGTATCCGCTGTAGTAGATAATTGTTGCTGCAATAAGAACAGGGTATCGGTTTTCGATCGATTAACCGAGTCGGACAAAAAACCTGCTAAGAAGACGAAAGCTACTCCCCGAAAAGAATGGAGAATTGTAACCTCCAATATAGTCGGAAAGGGGAAGAAGGTTGTAGAGACGTATAATGATTCGGAATCAAGTGATGAGGAACCCCATCACAACACCCGACTTAAGTCGGGAGCTGTCCCGCCTCGAAACTATAAGAAACTTGCAAAAGGTTCTTATGACGACGATAGCGATAACCCGGCTATAGCTTCACCTCGTTCCTCTGAATCATCTCGGCTACAAAACTCAGCATCACATATGGCGGATAAATCTGACGACATCGATCAAAGATTTGAAGCCTAAGAAAAGATGATTTGGGAGCAACAAAAGACAATTGAAGATCTTAGAATGATGCTCTCGAAAGTAGTCGAGAATACTCAGAAGATTGTTGAGGATAATGCTAAGAAAGAAAAAGAAAGCTTGTTCAACAAACTGAACGAGGAAGATAAAGAAGAGAAAGCCCACTCAACACATGAGGACGATGACAAATTTTCTTTTCATGATCCACATGAAGAGAAAATTGAGAAATTGCAAAGTCAACTCGAAGCGCTAATGCACAAGAAGGAGTTGAAAGAATCGGGGATATCAAGACCATATCCACCTGAATGGGATCTGGCACCCTACCCAGAGAAATACAAGCCGCTCAAATTAGAGCCATATGACGGGAAGGGGTCTCCCAGTCAACACATTTATTATTTCTTGTCCCAAGCAGGACATTTGATGGGTAATGACCCAGTAATGACCAAGGTATTCGCAAGTACCTTGCAAGGGCCTGCCTTTACTTGGTTTATGCAGCTGCCCCCAGATACTATTAATATCTGGTTTGATGTGGAGAAACTATTTCTCTCACGCTTCTTTGAGGATGATACCGAAATTACGGTTCATTCCCTCCTTGCGACTAAACAAGGGGAACAAGAAATAGTCAAAAACTTCATAGAAAGGTTCTGGGAGAAGTCCATGCATTGCAAACACGGAATGGTCCAGGAAACTCTAGTCGAGACATGTCGACATAATTTTAAGACTAACGTGCTCCTAAAAATGGGGGTCGTAGAGTCTAGGACATGGAGGGATTTGCTCAAATAGAGAGAGCAAGCCGAAGATTTGATTCGCCGAGTTGAAGAGTCTCGTGGATCAAAAAGTACTGGAAGTAGTAGGCCATATGCCCAAAATAACAATAAAAATAAAGGTAAAGCGGCAATAGCATCAGAGACAGCTCCACAAAAGACAAATCCTCCTAGTCCAAAGCCCCAAAATCAAAAGGGCACAAGGCAAAATAGGCCTCAACAAGAGAGGACCTGTACTTTCAAGGCGGAACAGACGCCCACCCTCTTTCACCTCCTCCTTAGGAAGGGAATATTGAAACTTCCGGAGAATAGGAAATCGAAGGACGCTGGTAAGACCAACGATCCCAACTATTGTCTCTACCACCGGAATGTTGGACACCCTACTAGGGATTGTTACCCTCTGAAGAACAGAATCCAAGCACTGATAGAAGCTAGAGTTCTGACACTTAAAGAGGAGCAAAAGAAAGTCACGACCAATATGGCAACCATAGTGGTTGGAACCCACGAATTTCCCGCAGGGGTAACCCCAATTCCCAAGGGGAAATTGGTTACAAAAAACCATGACCCGCACAATAAGGCTCAAGAAGGACTTGTCCCCGTGACAACCCAAAAAGGGGAAGTTATGTGGGTCCACCCTGATTTACTACATGATGAACAATGGACTACCACAGGAGGTCAAAGGAAAAAGCGGACTGTTAATGCCATTTCCGCAGAGATAAAGGAAGAATATATAGCCTCGGGAGCCTTCACAGATTCTGAAGAAGAGCCCGAAATAATGGCCACTCATCAAGATGGGGTGGGCCCTTCCAATACTCGGTCTGGCAAACCATACCTCAAGGATTACACCAGAGTTGACCCGAAAAACATATACGGGGAACTCGCGAAGCCCACAAAACAAAAGGGACTTCGTTTCCAGAAGAATCCTGTTAGAAATGAAGATGCCAAGCAGACTACCTTCAGATTCGATATAATCGCTCAGTTAGCGAATATCCCAGCACGAGTAGCGCTTTACGAATTGTTGAGATTATCAAAATCAACACGTGAAGCATTAAGAGAGGCCCTGGCAGACTCTGAGTCATTTTTGGCTCAGATCGTCGAGCCGGCCGATGAAGAACAGGACTCTTGCCCCAGCTGTTATCAAGTAAGGAGGCAGGTCCTACAAATTACCTTCTCTCCGGAGGACATGCAGGTAAGGAATATAAAGCATAATAGGCATTTATATTTCACCGGATATATCGGATCCACCAAGGTGGAACACATTCAAATCGATCCGGGGTATGCACTAAGCGTTATTCGCAGAAGGCTAATGCAACTATTGGGAATATCCCCTCATCGTTTGACGCCTACAAATACTACTATCTACGGATTCAATGCTAACAACAGCTGTCCTCTTGGCAAAATCCGACTGCGGTGCCAAATTGGAGATTTAAGGACGGAGGTTACATGCTATGTTATAGATGCAGATACGTCTTATAACATCTTATTGGGACGACCTTGGATCCACGCATATATGATAGTCCCGTCGACTGTCCACCAGTGTATGAAGTACTGTAACGAACAAGGAGAAGTCCGGACACTAGTTGCAGATAGGCAACCATTCAAAGGACTAGAGAATAACTTCACGGACGCCAGGCTCTACAAACCAGTCTATGAGGTCCCGTACGACAATCGCAGTAGGCTTCAAAAGCCCGATGACAGCGGCAATGAAGCCGAGACGGAGTACGAGTCTCCCGAAGATAACGATGGGGGTGATTATGAAATCAACCCTCACATAGATTTTAATTTGAATTTTGATAATAATGTAGCTGATGTAGTAAAGAGTGAGTGGGTTATCAATGAAAATATAAAATTAGTCTACGAGCCTGCTATAGCTACTGAGTCTGAACCCTCTTGTACTTCCACTGAAGTGGATGGCCTGTCCGAACTTGAAGTTCGGTGGCATATCATTTGCCCCTCAGGTCATCTCTCCTCTCTCAATCAAAAATAACTAAGAGACAAGGTCACTTCTTTGAGGTGCCTCCTCGACAAGGGTCTCAAAAGCCGATCATGTTTGGCAAAGTAATTACGTCGCCTCGACAAAGACAAAGCACCGAAAGTGATGAACAAACATCACCTCAATTTCACTTATATGAACAAAAATCCTGGCAAATGATGGAGAAAATAGGTTACAATTTTACTCAGAAATCGGGATTAAACTTTGGAAAAGGGCAACGGAATCTCATACCCTCATTTAGACCGAGAGGAAAGAGTCCAGACTATTATCAAAAGACTCACAGGGGGTTAGGCTATGTATCTACTCCTCCCTCACCACCATGCCAATATGAGGAAAGTTCTTCGGCCGATGATGATTCATCTCCACTTGACCATGACTCGGATCAAAGTACCGGCGCCTGGTTTCAATCCGTGACAGCCAATATTGTTTCAGCCGCACCAGAAAGCGACGAGGAACCAATTCATGTTCAAAATGATTCCTGGGCTAAGCATATGGACACTCTCTGGGATGTCCGCTTTGAACAGCGTGACCTGCCCACAGAAGACAAATTGGTACAAGTTAACATGGGAACGGAAGAAAATCCGAAACCCATCTTCATAAGCGACACGTTAACTCCCTTCGAAAAAGCGGAACTTATATCTCTTATCAAAGAGTATATAGACGTGTTTGCATGGAGTTATGAAGACATGCCTGGGCTTGACTCTCAAATTGCCACGCACCAGTTAAATATTAAAGAAGACGCCAAACCAGTTAAACAACAGCAAAGGCGCTTTCGACCGGAATTGATGGAGGCAATAGTTGCCGAGGTCAACAAGCTTATGAAATCCGGATTCATCCGTGAAGAGCAACATCCTGATTGGATGGCTAACATAGTGTCGGTTCGTAAAAAAAACGGTAAAATCCGGATATGCATCGATTTTAGATATCTGAACGCTGCATGTCCTAAGGATGAATTTCCACTCCCCATCACCGATGTGATGATCGATAATACTTGCGGTTATGAGAGCATGTCCTTTATGGGGCTTCTCAGGCTATAACCAGATTAAAATGCACCCAAATGATGAAAAGCACACGGCTTTTAGGATGCCGCTAGGGGTATACTGTTATACGGTGATGCCTTTCGGATTAAAGAACGCCGGTGCCACCTACCAACGTGCAATGAGCGTCATATTCAAAGAACACCTGCGCAAAACGGCAGAGTGTTATGTGGATGACTTAGCGGTCAAAAGCAAGAACAAAGAAGATCATCTTTATGATTTAAGAACGGTTTTTGATCTTATGCGAAAACATCATCTGAAGATGGATCCCACTAAGTCTTTTATGGGGTGTCCAGCGGGAAATTCCTTGGGTTCATAATAACCTCAAAAGGAATTTTCCTTGACCCCGAAAAGGTGAAATGGCACCGGTCCCTGGCACTGGTCCAGCGGAAAATTCCTTGGGTTCTTATGGCACCGGTCCCTGGGCAGCCATTCCTTATATATGTAAGGGCCATGGATGATGCTTTAGGAGCGTTACTTGCTCAATATAATGAGCATGGCCGTGAACATGCTCTTTATTACTTAAGTAGGACAATGATCGGAGCCGAGCGTCGGTATACTCCGATCGAAAAAAAATGTTAAGCCCTAGTGTTCGCTGTTCAGAAAATGCGACACTATCTTTCAGGGCAAACGATACGTGTCATATCATGGGTTAATCCCTTAAAAATTCTGATGACAAAACCAAGATCCTTGAACGGCCGATTGGCGAAATGGGCACTGCTACTGTCACCATATGATATACACTTCGTCCCTCAAAAAGCCATGAAGGGATAGGCGATTGCCGATTTCCTTGCAGATCATCCAATTTGGTCCAATTCCAAACAGACGTCAGAGGTCAACATAGTTAGCAAAGAACAACCATGGCAAATATTTTTTGATGGTGCTGCCAGACGATCTGCTGCTGGAGTGGGGGTTGTGCTAATATCCCCACATAAACATATATTGCCTAACGGTTACTCATTAACAGAACCGTGCACGAATAATGTGGCAGAATATAACGCACTCATTATCGGCTTAAAAATGGCTCTGCAACTGGGGGTGAACTATCTAGAGACATATGGAGACTCTAAGCTCATCGTCAACCAGATGACGGGTGAGTATGAAGTCAGACATGAAACCCTCATCCCCTATCATCAGCTAGCCATTGAGCTAGCAGGATATTTTGAACAATTTTATATATATCATATATCTCGGAATGAGAACGTCTATGCAGATGCTCTTGCTGCGTTAGCTGCAACATTGGCGATCCCGCCGGGTGAAGCTAAAAGCATCACTATTGGTAGCAGGAAACTCCTCCACCCAGATACGGTATTCCAAGCCAAAGAGGTATGCAAGACAGGCTTAATTCTGGAACCCCATGATTGGCGATTTTCATTTATAGATTACGCCCTACATGGGATACTACCAAAGGATCCAAAGGAGGCCGCCTCGATAAAGAGGAAGGCCCCGAGATTCTATTTTGATCGTACACTTCAAATTTTATACAGAAAGTCAAACGATGATCTGCTACTACGCTGCATATCAAAAGCAGAAACAGATGAAGTGCTGAAGGAAGCACATGATGGAGTGTGTGGAGCTCATCAGCCCGGTCCAAAACTCGGAGACCGCATAAGAAGGCTAGGATACTACTGGCCGAAGATGATTACGAAGGCAATGGCATACGCTAAACGGTGCCATGCATGCCAAGTACATGCCAATTTTATTCATCAACCCCCAGAATACTTGCACAATACTGTTGCTAGTTGGCCATTTGAGGCATGGGGAATGGATATTGTGGGGCCAATAACTCCCCCGTCATCCAGAGGACATCGGTTTATTCTTGCAATAACCGATTATTTTTCAAGATGGGCCGAAGCCATGCCTATGAGAGAGGTGAAAACGACAGATGTGATTAAGTTCATCAATCATCATGTCATTTACCGTTTTGGCGTCCCCCGAATGATCATTCATGATAATGGACAGCAATTCATCAGCTAGGGGTTCTCAAGATTCTGTGATAAGTTCAGAATCAAATATATTGCTTCGACGCCATATAACCCCGCGGCAAATGGGTTAGCTGAAACTTTCAACAAGACGATCATTTAACTCCTTCGAAAGTTTGTCTCTTCCAACAAAAGGGACTGGGATGAAAAGCTGGGACAGTGTTTGTGGGCTTATCGCACCACTGTTCGCACCCCGACAAAAGCTACCCCGTTCTCCTTAGTTTATGGAAGTGAGGTCGTCTTACCTCTCGAAATTCAGATACAATCATTAAGAGTGGCCTTAGCAACAAAGATGACGACAGAAGAACGCCATCAACTAAGATTGCAAGAACTAGAGGCGTTAGATGAAAAACGTCTCAGGGCTCAATAACAAATTGAGTTGTATCAAGCCTGAATCTAACGAACGTTCAATGAGAGCGTTAAACCAAGGACCTTTAAATAAGGAGACTTGGTCCTGGCTATTAAAAGACCAATGATTCTAACCCACAAGACTAAGGGTAAATTTGAACCCAAGTGGGAAGGACCATTTGTTGTGGAGACGGTATACTCTAGTGGAGTCTATCGCTTAATGAACTAGGGTGGCGATAGGATGATGATGCCGATCAACGGTAAATTTCTGAAGAAATACTATGCCTAAACTAAACCAGAATGATGACAGAGTAACTGTCACACCTGGTTCAGATCACTAGGAGTATAACCATCCACTTGTTCAAGTTACGCAGATGAGCACTTGAACTCTTTGCTAGGCATGCGCAATCTGGCGCCTCTGCCAAAATCTGGTGATCCTGACCCGGTCATCTTGGTATGTGCAGTTCAAGTTACGCATGAGAGCCTTGAACCGCCTCCACTTGTTTAAGTTACGCAAATGAGCACTTGAACTCTTTGCTAGGCATGTGCAATCTGGCGCCTCTGACGAAATCTGATGATCCTGACCCGATCATCTTCGGATGTGCAGTTCAAGTTACGCATGAGAGCCTTGAACTGCCTCCACTTATTCAAGTTACGCTGATGAGCACTTGAACTCTTTGCTAGGCATGCGCAATCTGGCGCCTCTGACGAAATCTGGTGATCCTGACCCAATCATCTTCGGATTTGCAGTTCAAGTTACGCATGAGAGCCTTGAACCGCCTCCACTTATTCAAGTTACGCAGATGAGCACTTGAACTCTCTGCTAGGCATGCGCAATCTGGCGCCTCTGACGAAATCTGATGATCCTGGCCCAATCATCTTGGGATGTGCAGTTCAAGTTACGCATGAGAGCCTTGAACCGCCTCAACTTGTTCAAGTTACGCAGATGAGCACTTGAACTCTCTGCTAGGCATGCGCAATCTGGCACCTCTGACGAAATCTAATGATCCTGACCCGATCATCTTGGGATGTGCAGTTCAAGTTACGCATGAGAGCCTTGAACCGCCTCCACTTGTTCAAGTTACGCAGATGAGCACTTGAACTCTTTCCTAGGCATGCGCAATCCGGCGCCTCTCACGAAATCTGATGATCCTGACCCGATCATCTTGGGATGTGCAGTTCAAGTTACGCATGAGAGCCTTGAACCGCCTCCACTTGTTCAAGTTACGCAGATGAGCACTTGAACTCTTTGCTAGGCATGCGCAATCTGGCGCCTCTGCCGAAATCTGGTGATCTTGACCCGGTCATCTTTGTATGTGCAGTTCAAGTTACGCATGAGAGCCTTGAACCGCCTCCACTTGTTCAAGTTACGCATATGAGCATTTGAACTCTTTACTAGGCATGCGCAATTAGACGCCTCTGCCGAAATCTGGTGATCCTGACCTGATCATTTCGGTATTAACAGTCTAAGTTACGCAGATGAGCCTTAGACTGTTTTACCTAAACAACTAAATTATTTTGATGACAAGTTATATGTTGTGCAAACAAATTTTGTAGCCAATAGGTAAAAGAATCAAAAGATTACCTTTATTCAAAAGAGAATGAAGTCACAAAAGAAACAAAAAAGTTCTCTCTTCTATTACAAGTTCTTATTACAAAAAGAATAAAAGAATAGAAAGAAGGAAAGTTATGGATTTCCTAGAAGCTTCAATTTATTTGTCGTCTCGATAATCACTCGGCGACGAGTTTCCTCCACAGAGTGTTGGGCCTGCCGGCATAAATCATCATTGTTTATTGCCAGTTGCTGGGCCAACTGCTGACGAGATTCTTCAATAGTACGGTTCCTCAGTATGCCTTCCTGTTCGAGCTGTCCTTGTTGAAGAATCAGCTCTTCTCGTTTCTTAACGGATTTCCCTAACCGAAACTCACTAGCTTACAGAATAGCTCGAGCCTTAGCAATAGTCTCTCGGGCTCTAAGGATGGCGGCTTGACTCCCCTCAATCTCGAAATCCACTATCTCTAACCCCTTGAGAATGGACTCCTGATTGGCTTGTAGCTCGGCCAACTCCCGCGACCATCCTTCTTCCTGACGCCTCAACTCCTCCTGGCGAGCTGTTAACTCTGCCCGTAGCCGCGCCAACTCTATTTCAGTGATCGCTTCTACATCTGCTTGACGAATCGTGTTTAGCGTATTCACCTGTTCTTCTAAAGCTTCAAGGCGGGCTCGGTAGGGAGCTGCTCGGTCACGTCCGCCAATCCTTTCAATATTATCCACATAGCTGGACAACATTGGACGTCCAAGATTAAAGAAATCTCTTCCGTCCAGAATCATTCCGATACACCTCCTTAGTAGCCGCAAAAAGTCATTTACACTATGGTTGAAGAATTCTTCGAGAGGATCCACAGTATCTGTGTTTAAAGCAGGCAGCACTAAGGAAGATGTCGCTGGGAAAGGAGTAGCGTTCGTTGGGGTCGAGGAAGAAAAAGCCCGTCCCTGTACCAGATTCATGACATGAGGGGCCAGTAAAGCCAATATGGACTTGGCAGAACTAGGAACCCGAGGAGGAGTATCGCTAGTACAGATCATCCGAGTAGCACCATCAGCAGGAGTAGACGATGGAGTGTTTTCACC
The DNA here is from genome assembly GCA_036321105.1 of Dracaena cambodiana. Taxonomy (NCBI): domain Eukaryota; kingdom Viridiplantae; phylum Streptophyta; class Magnoliopsida; order Asparagales; family Asparagaceae; genus Dracaena; species Dracaena cambodiana. The sequence goes on along the minus strand of JAYEPQ010000008.1, from coordinate 20,765,631 downwards.
TGAAGCTCCCCCCATGGCAGAAGTGGCTTCGAATGAGAACTTCAAATTTTCTTCATCTCCCGCTGGCAGAGGACTTGGGGCCGGAGGAGTCACCAACGTCTCAACAGCAATAATGGTGGATGGCGTTAATACTGCTGGTTGAAGAGCAGAGGGCACACCAACGACCACCGGAAAGGTTTCTTCGGAGCAGACCCCGGGTGTCGGAGATGGCAGACTTGGAGATGGGGGAGCCTCTTTTGCTGCGGCCGCAATGATGACTTCTGTTCTGTCATCACTCCCTAGTTCATCAATGGAAGGAATCAATGAAGGAGTTAGGTATGTGGCCGGTGTGAAGTAGTCTGCATCGAACTCATTTGCAGAACTACCCAAACCACCCACCGAGCCAGTTGTGCCAGAATAATCCACCTTTTCCTCATACTCCCCTCTGGTAGTCGAATGCATCGGCGAATGAGGTTGACTACCTACATCTCAGAGAAGCAAGTAGAAAGTGTTACACAAGATATAGAAACAAAAGATAAAAATATAAAACCTGAGAGGACCATACCAGAAGACACAAGTCCAGTGGTTGGACTTAAAAGGAAGAGTTGTTGCTGTTTCTAGAAGTACACCCGTTTCGCTACCCAGAGGTTGCGTCGCAGTGTGTTCTACGGATTCTGCGGATAGGAGAGTCAGGACCTCAGTATCACCTAAGACTTCAACAGGTGTGCTCTCCTCTCGTGAAATTGTTGGCAGGGACGAAGCCAGCAAGTCCGAAGCAAATTTGACCGCCGCCTCTTGAGGGACTACTAATGACCCTAGGGCCAATTTCTTCTTCTTCTGGACAGGCCCCTCTTTTGGGCCCCCGCGGCGTTTTACCTTCGGACTTCAGGGACAGGGAACCAAGTCTTGAGGAGCACCGCCAGCATCAGCGTCATCCTCATCACCATCATTATCATCATCGTCAGAGTCGTCAACATCTGATGGATCGACCACTGCGCCAAGAAATTCGTCCATTCCTCTCACCCTTATTCTTTTAGCCCCCTTGCGGCTGAAATAAAAGGCCTCTATTTCTTTACAACAACTCCGGTTAATGGAGAAATTAGGCACATCAGCATTTGCGACACTATACCACGTGCAGAAGCTAAGAGTCATGGCTAACTCTGGCGACTTCTGAGGCAGGAGGAATTCAGCCCCGGTTCCACCAGTTACAAAGTGGAACCAGCCGCAGGCACCCTCGTACAAATTTCCTTCATAAGCCAGATTCTTGTTCGGGTTACCCACATAATGTTGGGAATATCCAAACTGGCGAGCGAAGCGGCTCGGGGTGTACAGTTCAATATAACACTTAGTGTCTTGACGATATACCAAGTGCCTGGGTCGGATATTAAGGAGCCACCAGAACACTCCTGAAGATAAGACGGTAAAATTGTCCGCTCCCAAAATATCCTTGAACTTCGACCCGTATTCCCCACTAGGAAAATCTGGGAAACATCGAAAGATCTCATAATTTTGATGGTGGCGGAGCGTCTTCCGGATTTGCGACATATAATGACTTTTCTATGAAGAGCGTTCATATAGCTCCACAAGAAAAGGCTTGTCAGCAGAGGGGTGTTCGGCCGCACTCATTAAAGAGGGACAGTGCATGACGAGCCACACCATCAAATAAGTGTAAGGCATCTCCACCCTGGGGTTTGGAACCTTCGACTTGGCAGTCTCCTTTGACTTGCCTTTTCCTTACCCTTTTCTCTTGTCGGCAGAAATAAAACCATTACAGAGCTCTCGTAGTCCCCTCTGTAGGTTGCACACCATCGCGGGAAGGAGTCCGAAGGGTCGGCCGTATGCAAGAAGAACTGCGGGATATACCACGTTCATTGCAATTGCCTCCTTCGGCAAAGACGGCACGACGCATCTCTTTAACCATAGTATCAAGAACCCAGCAATGAGACCTCTGTTGGATATGGGGAACTGAGCTTGGTAGTGGAAACTCTTGAAGACAGTGCCAGGGTTGAATCCGCCTTCATTGGATTCAGCCGTATAAAATATGACACGAGTCTTAGCAATACGGCGATCGATCTTCTTGACATCAACAGGGGCATAGCCATGAACTATTGCCGAACTATCTTTGGAGTTTAAGTTGGAATTTAAGTTGGAAAAAAGGTAATCGGCCCATTTCTTGTGATCAATACCCTGATTACGCACACCTGCCATGTCGGCACAGATGCGGTAATGACACATCATCTCCCAGTAAGTGGTGTAGATGCGCTCGTCCCTCACCTTCAGCATATTCAACTCTTCGGTGGTGGGGATATACTCTTCATACGGGACTTCGCCCATTGACAACCCGGACACTTCAAACATCTCATGGAGAGCAAGTCCCAGCTCACCCACTGGTGTAAAGAAAGTGTCAGTTTTAGGGTTGTACATCTCCAGGAGACCGAAAAAGTGATAGGCACTCTGAGGAATCTCGAATTGAACATTTCTGATAGCTTTGTATAAGCCAATTTCTCTCAGAACTGGTTCATGGGAATCTAGCATGTATTGGACAAGGCGGGCCCACCACATGTTGCCAGAAGAGTAGACCCAGCCAGGCATCCTGAAATCATTAGCTGGGTATTGACCTCCTTGCGCCATGAACTCGCTTAGGAAAGTTCGTGCGCGAATTGGGACCTCTCCTACTAGGTGCTCCTTAGTGATTCTCCCAGGAAGCAACCCAATGATACATCTTGTGGGACCATCTTGATAAGCCCCGTGTGTGCCCAATTTGCCCGTAGGGACACAATCGTACTCCTGACTCAGCCCCCACTCCAATTCACGGTGCATGGCTAGCCTTTGAAGATAGACTAGAGGGTAGCTACGCTCCATACTAGGCAAAAATATTAGCAAATCACCAGATTGGTAAAGCCACATACACTCCTCCTCAAAGAGGATCTGGTCTGATTGCCCCATTGCATCTCCAAAAAGGAACGCTGGTTTCTCAACACTTTCCGGTTCATAGCTTCAAAGGGAGCATATGTTATGATTTTCCGTGCAGTAGCAGGGCTGTATCTGATCAGCTTTTTCCTGCGCTCTCTCAAATCAGGCTTGTAGGCAACAAGAACAGTGGTGAAGCGAAACTGGGTGACTGAGTCTGCACCCCCGCCATAGCCGAAGTAATGTCCTTGGTAGAGTGCATCCACTGAATAGCCAACTGCAAGAAGAGAATCAAAGAATCAGAAAAAGATTCTTACAAAATCAGGAAAATTGGCTAAGTATGAAAACGCGGAGCTGAGGATAACTCCGCGCAAAGTTAAGTGAAATAACTTCGCGTTTATGAACGCGAAGCTAAAATTCTAAATTGTAACTTCGCGTAAGGAACGCGATAGTTAGTAAAAATAACTTCGCGTTTAAAACGCGGAGATAACGCGATAGCTTCACATGAAGGAAGATCAGAGATCTTTTTCTTCTTCTCCAAGACATTTGGCCGGAGTGCGGCGATCTCGCCGGTAAAAGAGATGATTAGCCGGTTAAAACCGAGCCAAATCACTCTAAAAATGTTCTAAAAAGCCCCAAAAGTGAGGTTCTTACCTCCGATAGGCGAGGTGTGGACTTGCTCGCCGCTGCTTGCGCCAGTCGCCGACGGCGATGCTGCGCGTGAAGAAGCACGGGTCTTGGGTGCCATTGCTGGCGAAATCTTGAAGAAAATTGATGGAAATCGGGTCAGAAATCGCTTGGTTGCCTGAGTCGCTTGGATCGCCGGTTCTGGAGCTCTAATCTCTTGAAAATCCTTCGAATGAAGTAAGGAAGAAAGAGAAGATACTCCATTTAAATGAAGAAAACCGCCTCTTGATATTCGGCGCGAAAATCGGAGCAACTAATGATCAGTTGCTCTCCAAAAACGCGAAGCTATTAGCTTCGCGTAATGATCCAAAGCGCGAAGTTATTAATTCCGCGCAACTATGCAAAATGTGAAGCTAACTTGGTATTTTAGATACGGATTTCTATGAAGATTGGACTTGGCAAGCATGATCAGGCGCCTTTGCCAAAATCTGATGATTATAACAATCATCTTGGCATGTACAGTTCAAGTTACGCAAATGAGCACTTGAACTTCCTCCATCAAACTAAGGCATGTGCAATTAAGCGCCTCTGTCTCTGTTAAATAATCCTTATCTGATCATTTCAGGTACTAACAGTCTAAGTTAAATAAATGAGCCTTGGATTGTTTTACCAAAACTATGAACCATCTATTTGTTGAGCAAACAAGATTCTTGAAGCTAACAGATAAAGAGAAAAGGAATTATCTTTATTCATAAAGCAAAAGATTATAGAAGAAGAGGAAGTTATAGCTCTCCCAAAAGCTTCAACCTATTCATCGACTCATCAATAACCCGACAACGAGTCTCCTCCATGAAGTGTTGAAATTTCCTGATTCAAATGCAAAAGATCTCTTCTGCAAATGTCAACTATGATCTGTTTAAAGTTCTTAGTGGATCATCTAAAGATACTGCTACAAGAATCCTAATGAAGATGCACAAGTTGGATTCGATATGCTACAGGCTCTAGATGATCATCTCTATCGCTTTGGAAAGCAACAGAGATTGTCATCTAATAGAAATGGTCCTCAAGAAAACTTAATGAGCTGCCGTAGAGTTCTTGTAACTCCTTCTAAAGAAATAGTCCTCAAGAAAACTTAATGACTTGGGACCAGAGTTCTTCTCCGTCTTCTCCTTTCTTCCCAAGCCTTACGACCGGAGAATGGCGATCTCTCCGGTTCAAAAATAGTTGGTCGGTTAAAACCGAGCCAAAACACTCCAAAATTGATCTAAGGAGTCTAAAAGTTGGAAATTTCTACCTCCAATTGGTGCAGTATGGATTGGCTCGCCATTGTGGCCACTGCCTCAGCCGCCGCCGCCGCAGCTGCTAATGCCGGCCGCTGATGGTGAGGAGACGCATGATGTCGTACTCTTCTTAGATGACATTCTAATGATGAAAATCTATGGAAAATCGAACGAAGTTCGACCGATCGTTTGCATGAGTCGCCCGGTTGCCGGAGCTCCAGATTTCTGGATTCTTTGAATGAAGAAGGTCTAAAGCCTATATTTAAAAGAGAAAACCCACCTCTTGGTATTCGGCGCAAGGTTTGGAGTAATTACTGAGTAATTACTGAACAGTTAATGAGCTACTTAACTTCGCGTGGTAACAAAATGCGAGATAAACTTGGTATTTTAACTCTGCATTTAAAGATCCAAAGTATTTCAAAATTTGCTAAGTTCTAAGCCATTTTGAAAACTTTGGAGGGGGCTCTGTTCGCAGTGAAAATTTCTAAGTAAATAGAGTTTTCCACAACAGAACGCGGAGCTAACTCTGTAGCTCCGCGTTTGGCTATATTAGCCTCGCGTTTGAACAAAACGCGGAGCTATTCAATAGCTCCGCGTTAGTTCTGCGTTTTGGTTCCTTAGCTCTGCGTTTTGATGAGATTATCTTCGCGTGAGCAGATAACCAGAATCTCAAATTGATTGAGATTAAAATTTGGGCTTATCCAAATAACTAAATTAAGTCCGATCAGAACTCTAAATCAAGATATTTAAATCAAAACTAAGATATTTGATTGGAATCCTTGATGAGAGCAAATTCTATTTAGATAGAAACTCTTATATTATCCTAAAGCTATAAATACCCTTTTGGGGAAGCCCTAGAGGTCTTCTTTTTTTTCTTCTTTTTGGCATCTTGGAGAATTCAAGTTACGCATAGAGTCTTGAGTTCGTGAAAGACCAGAGAAGATCATCTATAGTCGGCCGTCATCTTCAAGAGAGAAGAGCTCGACGTCAGATCGTCCAAAGGAGCTGCTTGACAGATCCCATCGCCACACAGATCCCACAAATCATTGTAAAAGAGAGCGATTGAAATATAAAATCATCTCGTTTGTTCTTTCTTTTTCTTATTCACTTTCATTGTAATTTAAGCTAATTCAATGGAAGGAAAGCGAAGAAATTCCGCTGCGAACAGTCAGCACATAGATTTTTGGTGGTGACTTCTTTTGAGCACTATTCTTATAAGTTCTTACTATTGCATATCATCATGTTTTTTGTTGCAAGTGTTAAATTTTAAATATGAAAACTCATTAGAGAAGTTTGATAAAAGGCATGTTTTATGTATATTAATGTATCATGTTCTTTCTTAGTTTCTTCATTTCTCCGTTTCTTGGTTCGTTTGTGACGCATGACAAAAGCGAAATTATGGTTAGGGTTTGAAAATTAGAATTTTTTCGGAGAAATTGGGGAAGAATAAGAATAACTTATAGAGTTTGGGAATCCACCCAGGTGAATCCACGTCCACTCTCTACGAATCCACGAGAAAAGATTTTACTCAGCGAAATCCACGCCATAAATTTTGAGAAATTTTTCAATATTATTCATTTTTTTTAATACTTCATACAAATCCCATATATATAGGAAAACCTTAACAAACCAAATCCTAATAAAATCCAAAATCTTAATAAAATCAAAATTCTAATAAAATCATAATCCAATCAAATATTCTAAAATCCTAAAAAGATCCAAATCTAATCAAATCTATTCCCAAATCAAATTTGATCTTCATCAATTCTCCTCGGCTTCTCCGCATTCATCCGCGATGAATGCGGAGATAAGTAATGATAAATACGTTCAGGTTGAACTGATTGACATCCACGAAATATCGCAATTAGACCATGGTGGTGGTCGAGAAATCATAGCTCGTACATCACATCTGAATAAAAGTAGTGGAGGGAGAACTGACTTCTTTAGTGAACTTATGTCAAGCCACGGTAGATCTGAAAAGACACCTGTAATGGAAAGTAGTCAAATATGGATCCCGTGAAATATCCAGGCCATAGGTAGTAGAAGCAATTTTCATCGAAACTCCATAGAAATCTGAATGTGGAACGTATAATTTCTTCACAATTCCTAGAAGCATCCTCTCAGGGGGAACTAAAACTTTCACTTCATTATCAAGTATAAATTCCTGCAAAATATTATGTGGATGTACAACAAATTTATACTCATCATTGAAAATTGTTATCTGTCTAAAAATCTCATCATACATAACATACTCATCATTGAAAATTGCTTTCTGCCTAAAAATCTCATCATACATAACATGCATATTAGGCAAATGTAATACAACAGACTCAAGTGGTTCAACTCTAAAAAATAGATATGTTGGTTTCCTAAGATAGCATACATCAATCACCGCAAATGATGTAACATCATTATACTGTATGGAAACTTGATAAATTTCGGAAAGAAACTCCAAACGATCGCTAGAAAATGAAATATTAGGAGTAACCTACCAAGATATGGAAAGTATGCTCAAAGACTTACTGGTAGCAATATTAGTGTCAACTATTTCATACTTGGTCTCTTTATCTACAGTTAACTCCAAAATTGAACATCTAGTATCATGTGGGGGTACACTAGACTCTACTAAAATATTCTGAGTATCAGTAGTACAGTAGCATGGATTTCAATAAGAATATGAATCTCAGTTGGTGTATGTGTATTAGACTCTTGTGCCTCATTAATAATATCATCATTAATCATTAACGGAATGGTAGTATCAGCAACAAGAATAAAAATATTTGATTCCAATTGTGATTCAACTACAGTACTTTCTTTAGAAATATGAACCTCAATAACTCATGAATCGTCAACGTGATTAGTAGGCATGATATCTATGGGTTCACTCTTACAAGGACACTCATAATCATAATGCCAAGATATGCGACACTTAAAACACTTGATCATGGTACATTGAAAGGCAGAGTATCCATATTTATCGTATTTAAGGTACTGTGTTCTAACTTTTAGAGTGAATCTATTTTTCAATTTATCTAAAATATGAATCTTATAATACGTAGGAAGATACTCCTCAATAAGAATATTTTTTATCTCTTCCCATGAGTTTATAGGATTCCTATAACGTTTCTCACAATGTATTCCTACTGAAATCCAAAAATGTTTGGCTTGTTCCACTAATTGTCTCCTAGCAAATTGAAATTTATGTTTGCTAGACATTTCATAACAGTCAAAATAATATTCATATTCACTAATCAATAAAGTCGTGAGTGGAGGAATAACTATCAAAAACATAATTTTTATACCAAAATGTTTCATTTATTATTTTTCTAGCAGTACGCAAATCATATATATAGTTAGACCTCTTGACTCTAAATAACGACTAGATCGTGTTGTAAAGTGTAACATATTTATAATCTAAAATGGATCATGCAATGTTAATCAACCTAATATGCAAATAATTATGGGATCACTAGAGAGAAGCAATTAACTATTATATTAACAAATTATTGCAATCCCCTAATATTTACAAAGAATTTAGTAATTGAAATTTCAGTTCAAATTAGGTATCACCTGAAGATATGAGTACTTCACGCCCAACTGTAGAATTCTATAAAATTTTTTAAAATATTACTCTCAATTGAGCTCTGATAATTATGTATGGAAGCTTTGAAATAGTTATAATAGGAGCTAGGCGTGATTAGAAGAACACTGCTTCGAAAACCGCATGAATTGGAATCCGAACGGCTTCGAATCAATACTTTTCCCTTCACTGCTGCACTGGTTGCGGTAGTTGTTGCTGCTGCTGGTTGCTGCCGCTGTTGTTCTGCTGTCGTTGCTACTGTTCTGCTGCTGCTATCGTTCTGCTGCTGCTGAGCTGCTATTCTGCTACTGCTACTGCTACTGCTGTCCTGCTACTGTTGTCGGCAGCAGCAACAGCTTCTGCTGCCAGCTGCTGCTGCAACTGTTTGGCTACTGCTGCTACTATTCTGCTGCTATTCTGTTGTTGTTGCCTAATGTTGCGTTGTTGCTGTTGCTTGCTGTGGTGCTGCCGCTGCTGCTGTTGTTGTTTGCTACTGCTTCTGCTTGTTGCTGTTGCTGCTGTTGCAGTGGATTCGCCAGAGAAGGGAGAGCGGGGTGGACCCGTAGAAGGTGATGAGGGAGGAGAAGAAGAAGATGCGGAAGAGGAGATGGGGTGGGGGGAAAGGGGCTGAACTTGGGGGAGTTTAAATTGGATTTGTTCTGGTGAAGAGGTTGCTCAGGTGGGGAGGTTGGGTTGAGTTGGGGAAAACAGGTTGGGGGAAGAAGAATATAGGAGAAAGGAAGGTTTTTTTTTTCCTCTCTTTCAGATCTGATCTGAACTTCTTTTTTTCAGCTCTGATCTGAACTAAACTTTTTTATTTATTTTTTTTAGATCTATACTCTTTTTTTTATTCAGATTTGTACTGTTTTTTCTTTTTTTAAAATAAAAAACTGAAATAAAAATAAAAGAGGATGGAGATGTGGAAGAAGAAAATTATGATGGAGAAGAAAATCTAGGCTTCGATATCAAGTTTGATGCAGAACGGAAGCGAAATTAGGGTTAGGGTTTGAAAATTAGAATTTTATTGGAGAAATTAAGAAAGAACATGAATAATTTACAAGGTATGGAAATCCACCCAAGCGAATCCACATCAACTCTCCATGAATCCACGAGAAAAGATTTTACTAAGCGAAATCCATGTCAGAAATTTTGATAAATTTTTCAATATTATTCATCTTTTTTTAATACTTCAAACAAAACCCATATATATAGGAAAACCTTAACAAACCAAATCCTAATAAAATCCAAAATCCTAATAAAATCATAATTCTAATAAAATCAGAATCCAATCAAATATTCTAAAATCCTACTAAGATCCAAATCTATTCAAATCTATTCCCAAATCAAATCTGATCTCCATCAGTTTGTAACATACAAATAAAAACAAAAATAAAAACAATAAAATTAAAAATTAAAAAATATCTCTTGTGCATCAATTTTTGGATATTATGTGGCATAATTCTATTAATGTCACATAAATGTGAATAGATTTGATGAGTCTACCACTTTCGAAATCTAGTTTATACATAAATTGCTTACTTGTTTAACTACAATGTCTGATTGTGATTTTATTTTTCATAATTCCATTGATAAGTGCTAATAAATCAACTCCATAATACAACGTTATTCTTTTTTACCCAGTGGTTCACTTCTACATTGGGATTATTCATTCGAGATAGAAACATATGCATTGATATGTTAAAATAAATTGCATATATAAATCAATGATTTAAGATCAGTACAGAAAAAGTAGGTATTAAGCGCAAAACAATTATCTCGTATCCAAACAAAGTGTAACGCCCCATTTTCCAACATGGATTTAGAAATGAATTGTGCCACTAATGAGCATATACAAAAAAAATTGACATTCTTGAGGCCTTAATGCACAAATGATACAATCTAGATATCAAAAAATGAATTAAAACAAGAACTAACTAGTCTGCTACACAAGTCATGTAAAAAGAAAAAAATTCATTAACATGACTGAAAGATATATAGCACGAAATAGTAATAGAACATGACATACAACAACTACCGAGTATGAATAGATACAAAATAAGATACAAATCTATAACTAATAACATATAAAAGAAAGTTCGGATAAAACAAAGAAAGGTTGAATAGATGGAGTTTTCCATCCACCATAGGGTCTCTATTTGGCAAGGAATACAGATCGATCTGTTAGTAGCCAAAAGATTCCTCCAAGTCAACATTATCTGAGTATGTGTGAGCAATATTGAAAATAACGTATTATAGAACTCGTTATATTGCATTATGATACTTAACGAAACCCCAACGTTATCTAACAGGCAAAAATAACGCAGTGCACCGTAGCGATTCGTTTTTTATATTATTTTACGTTTTTTTACGTTACGTTAAATTAAGTTATGCTACGTTATTTACTATTATTTTTTTAGTAATTTTCATATTGTTATTGGTTATTTGTTTTGATTATAAGCAAAATACTGTAGGTTTCCTACTTGATTACTTATTGTTTGCATTTTTTATTACTTGTTAAACATACTAATTTGTAATTACTTTCTTATTTACTTGTTGTAATTTATATCCGGTTACTGAAATTTCTTACTCGTTGATTTTATTGAATTCTTAGTTGAAATGAATAATTACAAGTAAAATAAATTAAACATTATAAAACATAAGCTAAAATACTGAAAATAGCTGAAATTAAAATTAAAAAATAAAATCTTATTTTCTTATTTAGATAATGACTGAAACTAAAGTTGCAGACTTAATATAATTTATGAACATAAAAATAAAAAATATTGTGAAACTTTCAAGAAAATTAGAATAGACTACGGGTTATAAATTTTTATATTCTTTTTAGAATATTTTGATTTATTTTTCAATTTATAAAATTATTTTACATAGGTTTATATTTATTTTTATTAAATAAATATAAAATTGCATTTCCTACATGATATGTTACGTTATATGCGATATACCTAATAGAGACAAAGCATCAGTTACTGTTATCGCTATTTTAAACATTGTATGTGAGTACATTCGGTGATCAGAATCCAAGAAAGAAGAGAAAAAGAAATGGGGGTCCTCCATAGTAAACATAAATGGGTGTACTAGCATGAGCATAAGATTCTATGTGATGCATATACAAATGTCATACAACAAGAACTTCCAAAGAAACGATAAACACAATGCAAATATGAGGAATAAAAAATAAAAGTATGGTATATCTCAATGAATTCAAGAGGCGGACCCATGAGATTTGCCACCTAAACTCGTAGTCTTATGGAGACCGTTAATTCCATGTGACTCTAAGTTGTTTGTTTATTCTTACGTTATTGGAATTGACTAGTGGGAGTATTCTTGTAATCTAAGAGTGTATCGTACATACCTGGTACCATAGCCACAAGTACCAATCTCCATATGAATTAGATAGCGTACTATTAAGCACTTTGGATATCCTATATATACATATAATAATAGCCGCAAGTCATAGGTCTTTACATGTACTGGACGTACTGCTAAGTACTCAAAAACAATAGTACCAATATACATATTGGCACATGTATCCCAACAAGACAAGAAAGTACCACAATGCATATTTCATTCCACTATTTATTTCTCTCATGCTCACAACAAAATTAATTAGTTAACTATTTATCAATAATAAATAAGATATTTAACTATTTATCAATGATAAATAAGATATAATGCAAGACTTTGTATTATAGTAATATGGAAATCAAGTTTACGTGTATTTCGTATATTATGCAAGCAACAACATGTGTATTTCGTATATTATGCAAGCAACAACATGATACGATAAGTAGAAGATAAGTAGAACATGATAGTTGATTATGATGAGTAGTTAATAATATATCAGGAGATGGTTGATCGAGTACAAGTAGCATAAGTAAGAAAAGTATATTTCGGATATCATCAGTGTAATGATATTAGGTGAGTACGAGAAACGAGCACCAACAATATTACGTATATAATATAATATGGTGTGAAAGTAAACATAAATGAAAAATAATAAGCATGATAAGGATCATACAAACATAGACAAGTGCACTATGGTATCATAAATAAGGTAACACGTGTAGATTCCTGTCAGCATGCGTGTACATGACCAGAGTATTAGACATGTATGCATACACATAGTTACAACATGTATTCATGCACATGACTATGATAATTTGCATGTATTCATGTACATTATTTGAATATGTATGCTTGTATATGGCTAGAAAATGTATGCGCTAACATGGCTAAGTATCATGTACATATGCATGCATATGATTAGAATATATATGCATGCACATAATAAGAGCCACAAGTAAGGATGAGAACATGTAAACCTATACACATGCACATGAGGACATGATGAGAGTAACGATAAGAACATCAACATGTAAGCATGTCAATACATGTGTACATAACAAGGGTAACAAGTATGAACGATAACAAGTACACCTGTACACATTTTACGTGCATGTGCAACCATGGCTTGTGGCATAAATTAACAAGCACAAAGAGAGTATATACACCTATAACTTATACCCATGAAACGTGTGAGTATAACCATGCCTTAGTTGCACTTATCCATGGCTTATTTGTGCATAACCATGTAGAAACAACTATCCTTCAAACCCGTTATGACATGGAAAAGATTGAATCAATAAAAATAATATAAATAAAAGTTGTACCACCATTAATTATTTTTCCTATTAATATTGAAAAAGTTCAAACTGAGTTCTATAATAAAAGTTATAAATGTTTTACTAAGCAACTTAGTTGTTGAACTGTTGGGACCTAGTACCCTGCATCATCAATTTCCAAATAACTTTTAAAAGAAATAAAAACTTAATAATAAAAAAGTTTCTACATGAAAATAATAAATAATTTAATTATAATTTTAATGATTTTAAAATGAGCTCAATCAGAGTTCTACATTAAAAGTTATGATTATTTTACTAAGTTTGTTGTTGACATGTTAGACCTAGAATAGCATAATGTCAGAGCGTCAGGCTATTTTTTTTTATAGGAAAACAGTTGAATCAGGATTGGTTTTTAAAGGAAATTATAGTTCAATGAGTTATTTCTCTAACAAATACTAGAATAGATTAAATAGATGTCGTATAAGAAAGGTACGGTTATTTTTATTCAGACCGTTATAATGGACTGAAACATATACAGTCATACATAAGCTTGTGACATGCACAATGTGATACGTTCACTAATTCTATGATAAATATAATATAAAATATCAACAATCATAAATATCTAATACAAAACATGTTTAAACTTATAAACATGAATTTTATGCTTATTTCTACTCGAAGAAATCA